>CM049794.1:29971752-30231146 GCA_027422405.1 Ptychobarbus kaznakovi
TAGTGCATGAGTACTCAATTTGGGACGCACCTAAAGTCTACTGTATGTGTCTTAATCAAGTCAGTTTAACAATGGAAGCTGTTCCTAGATCACATACTTAGAGACCAGAATTTACCACATCTGTTCACTTTTTCATTGTCTGACACAGCTTTTACTGTCTCAAACTGGCGCCAGGAGAGATACGCTAGTCCTTCATTAGCACCAAAAGGCCAACTTTTACCCAGAGTCTGAACAGAAGGTTTGAAACTTTCAAGATGGCTCAGTTTATAATTAGATGCATCTGCTGAAACGTCTCTGTTTAGGAGTGTGTGCATGGCTTGGACCCAAACCATCTTTCACATTGCATGGCCAGTCATTTCTGGTTAGCAGAGAATTATAGGTATTTCATATAGTGGTGGACCTTGACGATTTACCCATGGACTCTGCTAAGTGAAAGTTTTTTATGGTGTTGTTTCAGGCAATTGGAGCAAGATGGAGAGCAAGTATGGGAGCTTACAACTGAGGCAACAAAAACAAGCCACAAATAATTGCAAATATTTCTAGAATCAAACAAAAATGTGGTAACTATCCAGAAATGGAAGTCGTTTGACTAATACAGACCCGATGCACTGACCTCATTAGCCTTTCCATCACTTTTTCTTATTAAAAACTTTATATCCGCTATAACTAACATACATTTATGATGGGAATGCAACGCAGACTGATTGGGAAAACAATATCCATAATGATGTATAATATTTTTTATTATTGAAATGATACAGTAGCTAGAATTAGATCACATAATAAATAAAATGACACACAGAAAGACTTTAAGTGCTAAGCACGAAAACAACTTTCAAGTTAAAATGACCAACCACAAGATGTCCAACCTACACAAAGTAATTTGCTTATTCAAATAAACGTTTGACTCTTTAGTAAAACAATAAACTGGGAGTAAAAATGTCCATTGCTGCAATATAATTTTTTTGTCAAATTGAAGAACTGGCCTATTACTATAGCTATTAGAAATGTAGGCCTACTGGTACGTTTAATCGCCAATACGTACAACAGCTGGTTTACAAATAATAATAATAACTGATATTAAATATATCTGTCATCCATTTGTTTGGCTGAAGTAGACTTTTCAAGCTGCCTGGATGTCAAAAGCTTTCCCAGTTTCGATCATGCTTAGGGAGGAATATATAAACATTGAGTTTCTGTATTTGGTTAGGGATGTAGATGTTGCCTTTACAAACATTTACCATAGTTTCTGACAAGAGTTACTATTATTTTTACAGTCACACTTGATTTTAAGGTCCAATTCTCACTATTAAAAAACCATAAACTATTACTTTTGCCTCAATAAACTCCTAATTTGCTGCTTATTAGCAGTTAGGTAGTTGTTACGTTTAGGATTATGAATGTAGAATATGGGCATGCCGAATATGCGCTTTATAATACTAATAATAAATTAACAATAGGCATGCTAATAAGCAACGAGTTAATAAAGTGAGAATTAGTCCCTAAACTAAAGTGTTACCATTTTTACAATAAAACTGTGGCCATCAATTATAATTTAGCAACATATTAATATAATAATAATAGTCATTTATAATATAATAAATAAGTATTCATTTTAAGAAAAAAAATATTTTCCATTAAGTTTATTATTGTGTTGTGTTTTTCAAACAGTAACACTCGAACTATGTGAACTATGGTTATCGTGGTTCATATTTGTAATTAATTAAAGGAACGATGTATTACGTTAAATTCAATTGAGTTCCTACCTCTGATCCAGTCCACAACCTGAGTCGGTGTCCACTTTGTGATCGGCTCCATTCTTCTGTTCAGATATTCAGAAAGTCTCGGCCAAGTACTCAAACTCACTAAAGTTAAATAGAGTTTCCTACGCTACGCTCGAGCGTCCTTTCTCATGTCTAACAACTAAACTCTAATGATCAGATGATCACAGGAACCGCGCTGAAGCTCTGCCCACAGACTGAAACTAGAGAGAGAGAGAGCGCGCGCGAGAGAGAGAGAGAGAGAGAGAGGAGAGAGAGAGAGAGAGAGAGAGAGAGAGAGAGAGATCATGTTACACTGCTGCTAAATCGTCTGTATGGAGCAGTGAGGGTCAAACACATGACTCGCTATATTCCCAAACATGACGTCTGCGATTTCTCGAAACACGCTATTTAAGCTTTATACAGGTTAGCCTAGTTTTAGAGTTTACTGTAAGTATAAATAAAGTGAAATAGTGATATTGAACTTAACTTGAATTTAATTAATATTGTGAATATTTTAATAAATTTAAAAATTTACTTCAAACATTCATTACTCAGTCTCTCTCTATGTACAAGTCTTTACTGTTATTGAATAAATATGAATTTATATATATAAATATACAAATATCTTACAGTCACAAAACTTTCATACAGTGTTTATCGTACATGACATTGATATCTGATGCTATGGTTCTTTGATATAGGAACTGAATGATTACGATTTCTATTACGTCTCCATAAAATGTATACTAACATTAATTAAAATAGGGAAAATATATAACTGCACATTAAGAAATACATTACTACTATACAGTAAATAAATATAAAGATTAAGTATTAAACGATAGAATAATAAAACAATATGACGTAAAAACAGAAATGAGCCACGGCCACAAATACACGCATTTTGTTGATGTCTCCATAATTGTTTGTTCTTGTTTGATTATGTTTTTCACAGCCTCTAGAATTTCTCTCCTCGGATTTTAGCTCTTTATATTTTCTAGCACGCACTGCCCTCTACAGGATACATTATCTCAAACCAAGATATTAACTTTCTTTCCTTTTTAGTCATTTTAAATGTTGCCTTGGCAACTAGCTGAAATAAAATGTTTTTTTACATTTATATTTTATTTCAGTTTAAAGTTTGTTTTAATTTCAGTTAATAATAGGCTCATAACGTTCACTGTACATCGAGGGTAATCACTCACTGAACACTGAAATCTAGCAATGTGTTTTATTAAAACATATAAAGCACATACAAATTTGGCTTTGATTTTCAAAAGGTTTTTTAGGTAAAAATATATAGGAAAACAGTGTTCTCACATGTTTTAAAATAACTTAATAAAATGATTGTCGGTGGACTATACAGTAGAGCATGTTTCTTGGCCAAGAAGGAAGTAAAACAACACGGTGTAGAAAACTATACAATCTCTATGGTGGAAAAATGAAGTGGTCTTGTTATTGCACAACACATGCATTGGAGCTGTGTCCTTCAGAAGTGAGCTGTGCTTCACATATGGCGCTCATCCACGCCTGCTGCTCTTCTGCAGTGCTGGCCCGCAGGGTGAAGGTGCGTTTACTGTGCTTTGGTGTGAGGGTCCAGCCAAATGTCCCATCATCATCCTCCAGCATCTCCACCTTTGCTCCAACCAGATTAATGGCCTTTTCTGCTGACTAGGAAAAGATCACCGTTCAAAATCCATGTTAAAAACTAAAGCAGGCGTTGCCATGGTAACATAACAACAACAACATGGCGCTTTGCAATTCAATCTCGTGACATTTAATTATTAATTACTTAGCTGGCAAAAACAGTTTCTTAATTAGACCGCATTCACGGCGTCCGCGCAGGTGTGCTGAAGTTAAAGCTGGTAACGTTAAGCTGATCACACTGTTACACGTTTCTTAAGAGGGCTGCGAGACGTAACGTTAATGCGCAAATCACTATCATTCGCTCTTACCTTTTCATTAAAACCATAGACAAGCTGTCCGTCTCTGATATGAAACCACATCATTTTCCAGCGCTTGGTGTAGTGCGCTTTCTTAAATAACCATCCTTTTTTCCGCTCGTCTCTTTCTTCTGGGTGGTTTTCATCAGTTGTACCGTTAGAGGTCGCCGATTCCAAAGCCATTACTCTGAGACGCACGTATTGACGCGCGTGCGCAAAACAGAATAAAAGTATTTTATTTTGTGATAATAGTTTTGTAGATGGAGGAATACAGGTAAAGAAAAAAATAACAAAGACATTATTATTATTCAATGTATAAACATTTTCAATACATATGCTACTTGAATTAAATGGTAAAATAATACAATATTATGCTTCATGATGTTTATAAATACCACGTGGCTTAAAATATAGTTTAAAATGTATCAGTAAGATTTGTAATTATTTTTTTTAAGAAAAATATTTATTTAATTAAAAATATAGCACACACATATTGTCATATTGTTAAATATTATTACAATGTAATATAACGGGTTTCTATTTTTTATTTAATTTGATCAATGTTGAATATTTCTTAATATTTTTTGGAACCTTTGGTACTTTTTTCAGGTTTCTTTTATATATATATATATATGTGTGTGTGTGTGTGTGTGTGTGTTGTGTGTGTGTGTGTGTGTGTGTGTGTGTGTGCGTGCGTGCGTGCGTGCGTGTGTGTTTTCTTTAAAAAAAAAATTATGTGACAATGAAGACTGGAGTAATGGCTGATGTAAATAAAGGTTGCTTAATTATATTTCAGACTATATTAAAATAGCAAACCGTTATTTCGTATTTAACCGATTTTAGTAAAAATGTATCAGTATTATTGTTTTTACTGTAGTTTTGATCGAATAAATGCAGCCTTAATGAGCATAAGAGACTTTTAAAAGTTATTATCGCACTACTCACAAACTTTTAAATATGGAAATATAAGTGCATTTTCAATTCTATTAAATTATTATTATGAAACCATCAACGACATCTTGGGAATGGCAAAACTATGGAACTATGGTCCATTTATTTATCAGTTTTTGTTTGTACATGTCAAAAAAAGTCACGTTTTACCCAAATGACTCATGTTGAAGATATATTTAACCTGAAGATAGAGTGAAAACAGAATAAAAGTATTGTGTACGTCAGCGCTTGTACGGCTGTTGAGGAAATGGCGGCCGCGGCGATGGCGGATCAACAGCTCCTCACGGAGGCCAAAAAGCTGCAATATTTCTCCTCCATCAACTCTATGGCCCGTAAGATCATGGAGGAAAGGGAGAAGATTAAGGAGAGGCACGGTTCGGATTGGGATCAGATGAGTCCCGTCGAACAGGACACGGCGATAGACAACGGGATGATGGATCCGCGGATCCGGGCTCGGTACGCGATGCACCGGGTGGAGCGAGAAGAGCTGGTCTGCTTCCCGAAACTACTCCTCCAGACCGGACAGAAGATTGTTCACTTCGGAGACGAGGTGTTTGGGTCGTCAGGTGTTAAATTAGAGCTGTTTTTGTTATTTCAGTGTAGTCTTGTTGTTTTGATTATCTCTAGTAATATAACGTTAGGGCTTGTCTGTAAAACACAATTATGTTCTAATGTGAACAAATAAAACAACCCTTCTGTCTGCTATTAGATTTTACGTTTTTCTTTTAATATTCGTTTCATTTAATTTATTTTCTACCTTTACATAATATTATGCCTATTTGTTTATATGCCACATATGGAGGTCTAAATAAAATAGTTTACTAAACAAAAATTGTATTAAACCAGGTGCTAAAAAAGTTCAATATATATTAAAGTGTTATCTTCAACAATAGTAAAATGTAAGTTATATTATTTTAACTTGTTAAACTTCTATGTAAATCTCTCAACTATGTTTAATTTAAATACTTAAAATCTCTCACATTTCAGTAACTGGCTATTCTCAAATATTTCAAATTGCTGTACATTAAACTGTTTACTAAACAAAACTTTGTCCGTTAAATCTAAAATGTTAACTTGACTAAAATCCTTTTTTGAAAATTTACAGTTAAACAAGCTACCAAACCAATGTAAGTGTCAACAAAATAAATGTAAAGTTTCTTCAAACAGTTTACAAAACAAATCACTCAATGTGGGTGTAAGAGACCCCCCCCCCCCCATGATTGTAAAAGCGCAAACATTCACAAGTATGAACCAAATAGCTTTAAATTAAACCGTTTACTAAATATTTATAAAATATTTTAAATCCGTGCCACGTCTATAAATTTTGCAATACAGTTAAACTGGCTTGTAATCTGATAAAACTAAAAACAAACAAATATCAAAAAGCGTTTACAAAACAAATCTCTTAGAATTCTATACATTAAAATGTTTATGAAAGATGAATCTATGAACCACTTATTAAACAAATCTGTGCACTATTTTTAAATTATGTATTTTATTTTGTTATCCCTATTCAATGCAGAAATGCCAGATTAAAGGAATATTGTCACATCTTATGGCATGTTAACATCGGTCTCTTTTGTTTCAAGGACTTAACTTGGCAAGATGAGCACTCGGCTCCCTTCTCTTGGGAAACCAAGGTAAGTAGGTCACCTCTACTAAAAATACATGTTAATTTTGCTAGCAAAGAGCAAACAAATGTGATTCAGCCTGTCCTTTCCCAACAGAGTCAGATGGAATTCAGCATCATCTCCGGCGCTCCAGAACCGTTTGTTCCCTCCTCAGTGAACGAATCCAAACCCAAGCCCTCTCAGAGTACCAAGCTTCCCAGCACTGACGAGTCGTCCTTCTGGAAGATCAGCGCTGAACGCTCGCGGCTAGAAGGCGAGAAGGCTGAGTTTCAGTCTCTGACGCCCAGCCAGATTAAGTCTCTGGAGAAAGGAGAGAAGCCTTTGCCGTCGTACCTGAGGTCAGAGTCTGGGCCGAGAGAGTCCGAGGATGCGCCTCCCTCTCGGCCAGTTCAGCAGAGAATCACCAAACCTCATGCCCCTCCTCCCCCCATTCCCATCAGCGTGACTCCTGTGGCCATTAGCATGACCCCAAAACCTCCTGCTCCCGTGTCCTCCTCAGAGGAAGGGTGGGAGAGGGCCCAGAGCACGCTTCCCTCTGAAAGCACTACGGATGATGTGTTCAGTCCTGGTCTGGTCACCAGGTCTTCCTCTCAGTCCAACAGCACAGTCAAAGATGCCGACAAGGCAGAAAGCTCACCCGCCTCCTCCAGTCCTACCTTCGCACAGGTTAGATGAAATTTCACCTTCATTTCATATAGTTTAGATGAAGACAAACAGTTGTACATGTGTAAATACCTTGATGTTCTTCATATTTTTCTTTCCGTTAATTAATGCAATATATTAAAACGAAATTAACGAGTACAATGACTTGCATACAACTCTTATAGAATTAGCATGTTTTGTGTTTTAAAAATAAAGGCTCTGGCATCTGTAGTTATATGAAGAACATTTTAATATTCATATACATTTTCCATTACACAAAAGGTTTCCTTATACTGGAAAAATAAATGATTCTTTTAAGAATCATTGTTGATTTGAAAGGTTTTTCAATCAAATAATCATGTTCTTCAAAAAAGTAACCCAGTAGTTTGGCAGAATCATTTATTATTATTTCTTCAAAAATGTGAGATTTTTAGTTATACATATGCACTCACCGGCCACTTTATTAGGTACACCTCTTCATTTGCTTGGTAACACAAATTGCTAATCAGACAATCACATGGCAGCAACTCATGCATTTAGGCATCTAGAGGAAGAAAATACTAAAGTAGTCAAACCTGTTCATTAAAAGTGGGTGACCCAATACTTTTGGCAATATAGTGTACAGCTGCATCTCAATAAATTAGAATGTTGTGGAAAAGTTAATTTATTTCAGTAATTCAAACTCGTGTATTAAATAAATTCAATGTACACAGACTGAAGTAGTTTAAGTCTTTGGTTCTTTTAATTGTGATGATTTTGGCTCACATTTAACAAAAACCCACCAATTCACTATCTCAACAAATAAGAATATGGTGACATACCAATCAGCAAATCAACTCAAACACCTGCAAAGGATTCCTGAGCCTTCAAAATGGTCTTCTCAGTTTGGTTCACTAGGCTACACAATCATGGGGAAGACTGCTGATCTGAAGTTGTCCAGAAGACAATCATTGACACCCTTCACAAGGAGGGTAAGCCACAAACATTCATTGCCAAAGAAGCTGGCTGTTCACCGAGTGCTGTATCCAAGCATGTTTCAGATGTTGAGTGGAAGGAAAAGTGTGGAAGAAAAAGATGCACAATCAACCGAGAGAACCGCAGCCTTATGAGGATTGTCAAGCAAAATCGATTCATGAATTTGGGTGAACTTCACAAGGAATGGACTGAGCTGGGTCAAGGCATCAAGAGCCACCACACACAGACGTGTCAAGGAATTTGGCTACAGTTGTCGTAGGCGTCTTACCTGGCTAAGGAGAAGAACTGGACTGTAGCCCAGTGTCCAAAGTCCTCTTTTCAGATGAGATCAAGTTTTGTATTTAATTTAGAAACCAAGGTCCTAGAGTCTTGAGGAAGGGTGGAGAAGCTCATAGCCCAAGTTGTTTGAAGTCATCACAATTAAAAGAACCAAAGACTTAAAACTACTTCAGTCTGTGTGCATTGAATTTATTTAATACACGAGTTTCACAATTTGAGTTGAATTACTGAAATAAATTAACTTTTCCACGACATTCCAATTTATTGAGATGCACCTGTGTGTGTGATGTGTAATATATATATGTGTATATATATAAATTATATATATATATATTAGGGTTGTGCACGCCGATACACAAGATGGTCATGGTTCGGTGCGTATCTCGGTTCAGGGGTCACTGTTCGATACGATTTCGGTACAACAGAAAAAATAAAAATTTCTACTATGCTCGGTTTCTTTTCATTTATTTTGAACAGATAGTAGAGCAAATTGGAAAAAAAAATCCACCTAGATGTGAAAATACTAATTATTAACACTAATACTATTATTATATGTTGATATTTATATCAACATATAACATATATCAACATATAACATATAGTGATTATTAATACAATAAGGGTTACAAAAAGTTGATTCTGCTGATATAAGGAAACAGTTGAAGTGATCGTTGGAGCACACACAGTTTTTTATTATTATTAATTGTATATATTGAACAATTAACATTCAAAATTATTACAAAATGTTACAAACATGATCACGTTTCCTAACACACGCACAACACAACACCTCAGTTCCAGCATTGCTAAAGTTGGTAGGCTACTTTATCAAAATAAAATGGAAACAAATCCGGTTACCCGCCTCTGTGTCACAGATGGAACGCGACTGAAGTAACTTACAAAGCCTATAATTTACATAATAAATAATAGTTTAGCATTCAGATAAGTTACATTGCAAATATGGAACTATTATGGAATATTTGGATTTGTGCCGAATGAGAGAGGGTGGATACACGACCACAAAGCTCCATTTCGCAAACAGTTGAGCGCACAAGCCTTTGTCAGTCCTAGTGAGACGCGTTCAGAATCAGCACATGGTCACCGTTTAGTGGGCTTTGTTTTCAAGCGAGCAAATCACGGCATTCGCTGTTCTTCTACTGGCGGTTATCAAACAGCGTTGCATTACTGCAGGTGCCCCCTTCTGAATTGGGGGTGAATTTCCGGTAATCGTCGTAAGGCCTCATGTACCGAACCGAGAGGTCCGTACGTGACTGTTCGGTACGAATACATGTACAGTGCCACCCTATATATATATATATATCTCAGACAATTATGTTGTTTGGCAATAAATAAAAAATACAATCTAAATTAATCATTTTATTTATTTTAATTAATTTAATTTGCATTTACTCATTTCTTTATTTTTACTTGTCAGTCATTGACCCACATTTTCTCTTGATTTTTTTTCTACTAACATTTTAACCACTAACAACAAATTGTTGTATTTCCTTTTTTCAGTTTAACACAAGCAGCAGTATCCTGAAGACTGGATTTGATTTCTTGGATAACTGGTAACGCTTGAATATCCTGAAGAACCCATTCCAGATCACCGGACCTACAAGCACCACAAACCCAACACTACCGAACACTTTCCTTTTAAATCCAAATGCTTCAGTAGTTTCTTTATAGTGCATCAATATCTCTATGATTGTAGTGAAATCTTCATCTGTTTGACTCCATCTCACTGGTTAGAAGTTACTGAATGCATGAGCTATGATACATCAGATAGGATTTTAAACAGAGCATATTTCGATCTTTGTTAATTTGGTTGTTTTCACACTTGGTACATTTGCTTGAGTCAGAACCCATTGTCTCTACTCTCTTGGCCCTGTCGGTCTGCTTTCCCACTGTTATTGTTAATCTAAACAGTGGTGTGTTTGCAGAAATTCTTTTACCATCAATATTAGAGCCACCAAAAGCTGTTTATCCTGTGTATCCAGGCAACCAAGTTTGGAATCTTTAAGTTGCAGAACAATGTTTTAAATGTTTATTTGGTGTGACTACCAAACTGGCACAATGTGATCAATACCAGCCCACTTCTGGATTGCATTCACATCAACCACTAACCACACTGTGGTTCACATTAAAACAAACCCATCTTTCGGACTCAAGTAAAATTCCTTTGTTTGCAGTTACAGAAGTTCAGAAGATGCATTAATCAAACAAGCCAGAACTCAAATCCACACTAAAACCACTAGTGTGAATGCCACATCACCGTCACTGCCATAAATTTGTATCTATATTTATCTAGACCTCAATACTAGTGTTAAGATGCTTCACTGTACATTTATTGACCTAAATGAGACACCGTAGCGCTAGCATGGTTTTGAAAAGATGACATGCGTCTTGCTTGTTTTGTAGACTTTTTATATGCGTGCTACTTTCATTGTATGCTTTGAAGTGAATCATTGACTTTTCTCCTCATTCTCTTGAATGCTTCCTTTGTCTCTTTCCTGTAGCCCAGTACACCAGAGATGACTTAACTTAAAGCAATAGTTAAAATTTCCATTCGTTGTTAAGCCTGAAACACTCCATGCAAGTACGCAAATGTGGATGCAACATTAAACGAGTGTTATGGCAGTAGCATACTCCAGACCTCAAGGGGGCGATAGAGTTAGCTGCAACTGATTGTGCTATTGTTCAATTAGCTAGCTGTAAACATAGATATAACTCTCTCTTCACTTGCGTTTGATGTTTACAGAATTCTTGAATTTGGACGTGTGAAATCGACGTTTGCATTTACGTACTTGTCTGTTGTATGATTCAGGGCTAAGCTAACTAGGGTTCAAGGGTAGGAATCATTGTAGGAGCTTTGTTGCAAGATGTTTTTGTTGAATACGAATGCATGGCCTGGAGCCAGTTTTTCATGCATTCATATATCTGTAATGAAACATAAGTACAATAAAAGAAGTACACTAACTCTTGTTGTTTGTCTCGTTCTTATCTTGCCTGGTAGGGGCAGTGTAGCAATAATTAAAAACAGAAAGATGGAGCTCTACTCATAAATCCTGTGACAGTTTTCTGCCTTTTGTCAGTTCACTGCCTGCAGTGTTATTTATTTTAGTTAAATATAACCATTGGATGTGCGTTAATGTAATTGGTCACATATGTGGCATTTTCAAAATGCTCCTAATATGCTTAAAGAGTCTTTCCCCAGGCAATAATTTTTATTTTGGTGGATTGACGTTATTGCACCGCATGTTTTGAAAAAGGCCTTGTTAGTTTCTGACTGGAAAGTGGTTCTGTAGTTGTCTAAGAGGTCATTTAACATTCAAAGTTTATTGATTTTGTGTTTTTTGGCTATATCTGAATTATTTTTAAGGAGTTCAGTTGATAGGGGGATTAGATCAGTCTAACAACAGTAGATATCCATGGTTTTGGAGTTCTTTATCATTGTTATTTGTCAAAGGTAGACATCTAGGATGTTTATCTGTTTCTTATACCGTATGATGTCTAGACACAGTCATCTGGGAGAGATTTGCTTAGCTAGACTTTGTTATGTAATGAACTGGATTCTTTTGGGCAAAACTCCATTCTTACATCTAACTCCCTTCCAAAGTCTCCTCCAGAGGAAGTGAGCAAGAAAGAGAGAAGTGTCCTGTTTAGAGGACAAAACATCCAAATTCCTTCCATGTGTGGAGACAGGACTCAGCTGGTAATGAGACGTTCATTTTCCTGTCATTCAGCCACTATTGACTTCTACAGAACAGCATGTTCCCAAGGGACAAAAGCATAAAACTTCACAGAAGGCAGAGTCTTGGACAAGAAAATTAATATCTATTTAAATGTTTATGGAAGAGGGCAGAAAGAGCTGTGTCAGTAAACTGCCATGTTAGCACAAAGAATAGAAGTGGGAGGAATGAAAAAAAAATCCTGTGTTTGGGTATAAAACTCTCAGGAACAAGCCGCTGAAAGAAAGAAAACAGAAAGAGAGAAAGAAAAAAGGAAAAAAGGCATCTTTCAGACAAGGTGAAAGGAGGAGGAAGAGTGTCTGACAGCTGCAGAGAGGGAGGAGGCTATAACAAAACAGAGCTGTATAGAGGTGAACGATTATTCACTGTTAGTTACTGTTGAGTGAACATCAGGAGTTGTGTATATATGCAGTAAAACAAGAGCTGACTGAACAGAAGAAAGGGATTTATGAAGTGAAGATGAGTCTAACAGTGATTCTGGCGGCCGTAGTGGGCTTCAGCGCTCTGTCTTCCTGTTACTCTGGCGAGAACACCACGAGACCGGCCATCACAACAGCTCATCTGTCTCAGGTTAAGATTTTAGATTTACTTTGTGGGAAATGATCCATTTACTGTTTAACCGTGACCTTTTCTTTAAATATAACTTACTATATAAACATAATTAATGATTTCCATTGAAACAATTGTGAATTATTTCACTTACAAAATGTGTTTTTAAAAACCTACCATATGATGCTAATAGAATGGTATTCATTGAAGTGCCTTGGAGTATTATGTAAACACCTTAACGTACATCAAAATACCAGGGTATTACCATATGATGCTGTATCACTATGGTTTTCTGCTTGGGGTTACTGTACCGCTTTGGAATGATGAAGCTAGTTGAAAATGCGTCTGCATTTACACTCTTAAAAATAAAGGTGCTTCACGATGCAATAGAAGAACCTTTTTGTCTAAATGGTTCCATAAAGAACCTTTAACATCTGAAGAACCTTTCTGTTTCACAAAAGGTTCTTTGTGGCGAAAGAAGGTTCTTCAGATTATAAAAAGGTAAGAAAGAGATGGTTCTTTAAAGAACCTTTGACCTAATGGTTCTTTGTAGAACCAAAAATGTTTTTTCTATGGCATCGCTGTGAAGAACCTTTTAAGCACCTTTATTTTTAAGAGTGTATAAAGTAGGAGAAAATGTCAAGGGCATGCGCTTCTGGTTGCTACAAAACATCCTCGATTAGCAATCACATTACTTGGAAGTGCCTTGTTGCCATGACCTCCAGTGTGATTGTGAATGTGTATTCTGTATCAGGCAAAGGCTGGAAAAAACTATGCAACTTTTAAAATCTGAACAGATTTCAAACCACTAGGCATCACATATGTTGGTTACAGAGGAAAACTGGGCATCATACACTTTATGACTAAGGTCTCACACACACACACACACACACACACACACACACACACACACACACACACACACACACACACACACACACACACACACACACACACACACACACACACACACACACACACACACACACACACACACACACACACACACACACACACACACACACACACACACACACACACACACACACACACACACACACACACACACACACACACACACACACACACACACACACACACACACACACACACACACACACACACACACACACACACACACACACACACACACACACACACACACACACACACACACACACACACACACACACAGAAGCATTGCTAGGAAATGGAGTTAAAATGAAAACACATTTTTTGTTCTACAATTGGCTCAAATAATTAAATCTGTTTGATATCCTGCCACTGAATGGATTCATTGTCTGAGGTCATCATATACTATGCAATTTTCTGCTAAATCTGTGACTGCCCAAAATTGCAGACTGCCTCTGAATTTTGGCAACTACTGTTGACTGTGTAAAAAGTGTAAATTGGGGCAATAATATGGGTAGAAGTTGTGTAGTATATTCCCATCTTAAGTCTGCTTTTGATGGTGGTTTTGCTGTCATTTAATTCTACAGTTGAGAGCATTCAATGAGGAGATGGTTAGAGGGCGAGGGGACACTCCTGACATCATGGAACCTGAACCCACCACTGCAGTCTCTGAAATGGAGAGCACTTACAACTACATCTGTGCGTTAAACAAACACTCATTTCACTGACCCACTTCCATCTGAAGAGCCAGAAAAACAAGCCAAAACCAATCCAACGGATTGTATATTTGCATATACAGCCGTGGTCAGGATTATTTGCACCCTTGGTATGATCAAAGAAGGCTCTGAAAATAAACCTGCATTATTAATCCTTTTGATCTTTTATTTTTTTTCAAATCACAACAATCTAACCTTTCATTGAACTAAAACATTTGAAAATGGGGAAAAATGTCATTATGAAAAAAAAGTTTTTCTCAAATACAAGTTGGACACAATTATTGGCACCCCTAGAAATTCTTATGAGTAAAATATCTCTGAAGAATATTCCCATTCACATTCACAATTTTGAGCACTCCAGGGTGATTATGAAGATGAAATTATCCAGTCATGGCTTCCTGTTTCACAGAAATATAAATAGGAGGGAAAACAAAGCCTAAATTCCCTTAATCATCCATCACAATGAGAAAAAAACAAAAAATATATTTCTATATATGTGCAGCAAAAGATAATTGAGCTTCACAAATTAGTGAAGTGGCTTTAATAAAAGAGCTAGAGCAGTGAAAAATCTAATTTCCACCCTCAGGGCAATAATTAAGAATTTCCAATCAACATAAAATGTTACAAAACTGCCTGGAAGAGGATGTGTGTCTATATTGTCCTAATGCACAATGAGAAGGAGAGTTTGAGTGGCTAAAGACTCTCTCCAAGGACCACAGGTGGAGAATTACAGAAAACTGTTGAGTCTCGGGGTCAGAAAACCTTTAGAAAATGGTCAAACAGCACCTACATCACCACATGTTGTTTGGGTGGGTTTCAAGAAAAATTATCCTAGCCCATCCAAAAACAAACTCCAGCATATTAAGAATTGTATATATTTACTGTCCTCTAAAAATAACTCAACATACAGCCATTATTGTCAAAAAAGATGGCAACAAAACTGAGTACACCCTAAGTGATAACAGCTATACATTGTTTAACCATGCAAAGCCACATGTCCTATTCATCATGTTCATGTTTTGTCTGCTTGACAGGACCATACAAATTTGTGTATCTTTATTTAGAGCCGTTAAAATTGGGTTCTTTGAGTACAATTCTCTCATACTGACCTCTGGATGTTCACATGGCATCTCATGGCAAAGAACTCTCTGAGGATTCTAGAATTAGAATTGTAGCTCTTCATAAAGATGGGCTAGGTTATAAGAAGTTCGGTAACAGCCTGAAACTGAGTTAGAGTACAGTGGCCAGGGTCATACAGAGGTTTTCCAAGACGGTTTTCCCTCGGAACAGGCCTCGCAAGGGTCGATCAAAGATGTTGAGTCCTTATGCTGTGCGTCAGGTGCAGAAGCTGGCATCAAAAAACAGACGCATGAGTGCTGCCAGTATTGCTTTAGTTTGCAGAAGTGGAAGGTCAGCTTGTCAGTGCTCAGACCACACACTACAACAAGTCGCTTTGCATGGCCGTCATCCTAGAAGCAGAGCCGATCCTAGACTTCTGGGGGCCCTACGCGCAGAACAGATGCAGAACGGGGGGGGGGGAGATGCACGAATGGATGCAATGCAGTTGTCTGGGTTTCACTTCGTCTTGAATCATCTTGAAATGATCATTCGAGCATTCATGCTTTGCATACGCAGCTTGCGTATTCTGCGTATAGGGAGGATCGGCTCTGCCTAGAAGGAAGCCTCTTCTGAAGCTGGCTCACATAAAAGGCCTGCAAATAGTTTGCTGAAGACAACCTGGCCAAGTGCATGAATTACTGGAACCATGTCCTGTGGTCTGATGAGTCTAAGGTAAACTTGTTTGACTCAGATGGTGTCCAGCATGTGTGGCGATGCCCTGGTGAAGAGTACCAAGACAATAGCCTTGCCTACAGTCAAGCATGGTGGTGGTGGTAGCATTATGGTCTTGGGCTGCATGACAACTGCTTGTACTGGGGAGCTGCGGTTCATTGAGGGAAACATGAATGAAACATGAATTCCAACATGTGACATTCTGAAGTAGAAAATTATGCCCTCCCTTCATAAACTGTTTTCCAACATAACCACCCCAAACACACCGGCAAGATGACAACTGCCTTGCTGCTGAAGGTGAAGGTGATGGAGTGGCCAAGTACGTCTCCAGACCTGAACCCTATTGAGCAAATGTGGGGCATTCCTCAAGCGGAAGGTGGAGAAGCACCATGTGTCTAACATCCAGCAGCTCCGTGATGTCATTATGGAGGAGTGGAAGAGGATGCCAGCAACAACATGTGCAGCTCTGGTGAATTCCATGCCCAGGACGAATAACCAGCGCTAGATAAAAATGGTGACCCTACAAAATATTGACACTTTGGACACAGTTTTGACACGTTCACTTATGGTGTACTCATTTTTGTTGCCAGTTATTAGGACAATAATGGTTATATATTTGAGTTATATTTAGAGGACAGTAAATTTGTACTTCTATACAAGCTGCACATTGACTGCTCTCAAATATATCCAAGTTTCACTTGTGCAGTATTGTCCCTTGAGAAGTTATACTAAAATGTTTGCTGAAATGTGAGGGGTGTACACACTTTTGTGAAATACTGTATATTTCTGCTGGAGGTCCTGGACATCTTGTTTAGACACATGGCATCATGGATTCTATCAAATACCAACAGATAAAAAATCAATAAGTGACTGTTAGAAATCTTATAATGGGCCATGTGTGGATCTTCCAACCGTACAATAGTCCAAACACAAACCTCAAAAACAACACAAAAATGGGTCACTGAGCACAAAACCAAGCTTCTGCTATGGCCATTCCAGTCTTCTGAGCTGAACCCTTTAGAAAATGAGGGTTAAACTGAAGAGAAGCACCGCCAACATGGAGCTGGGAATCTAAAGGGTCTGGAGTGATTCTGGATGAAGGAATGGTCTCTGATCTCTTGTCTGGTGTTCTCTAACCTCATCAGGCATTTTAGAATTTAGAGCTGTTAAACTGGAAAATGGAAGTTTCAAAAAGTATTGAATGCCGGGTAACGGGTGCTGTTAATTGTGGCCAATGTGTATTAGAGAAAAACATTTATTTCATAATGATATTTTCCCCCCATTTTAAATTCTTATTATCCAATTAAAGAATAGATTTTTGTGAATTTTTCAAATAAAAGATCAAAAGGATTAACAATGTAGATTAATTTTCAGAGCCTTCTTTGATCATATTTATCAAGGGTGCCAATAATTCTGACCACGACTGTATTCTACTTCAAATAAAACCCTGCACAAATGCAGGTGTTGTTTGTCCTGACATGACATGAAGGCTTGTTTGTTTGGTAATATTTAATAGTCTTGGTATGTGAATTACATAATGCAACTTCAGTAACATTCTATCTAAAAAAAAAAACCTATTCAAGAATCCAGACACTCTATCATCGCTACCTTGTCAACCCCTTCCCCCTTCAAAACAGAGTTTCTTAATAGTCTATTCATTCAATGGTATGCAGCAGCATAGCTGACTAATGAAAGACTTGATTCACATTTGTTTATTTATATATTTTTGCAGTGTCTAGACTGGCAGCAATGGATCAGGCAATCCACAGGCATAATGTGGGACATTACACATTGGACATTAAAGTTACACAACTGTTGGAAAGAATGTCACGACTTGAGAACAGATTAGGCGACACTGAGGATGCCATTCAACAAGTCTCGTCCTACTGCAAGGACAATCGCAAAGAGATCGGACGACTAGAGGGTTAGTGGCTTTACCTTTGGGCTCATAGTTGTGGGCTATAAATGGTATTGTAGTCAACAGTGGAAATCTGTGCTTAAAGAATCCATATTTGTTATTACTGAAGATCTAATCAAATATAAAGTAAGGTGGTGACAGTTTATTTCAAGGGCAGTATCTCAAGTTAAATATTTTGCTCATGATGACCCAATACATAAGGTTATTTGGACAGCAAATAATTAGGCATAACAAGTGGGATCAACACTCTTTGTTGGACCTGTAACAATGTCAAGTGTAATTAAGTTATAGTTATAAATCCATCCCAACCCTAATCCTAGTCTCACATAGCCAGACCATTGCCTAACGACAAAGTTTGGGCTCTATAGCCACTGAAATTGGCCAACGACTGCTCACTTAGTCAGGAAGAGGTCATCTGAAAAGTGACCAATCACAGTTTTGTTCGCCACAGATATTTCTTGACTTTTAAAATGACTTTTAGCTGTGAGCTTCACAAACTTTTTTAAACCCAGAAATTAGTTGAAGCACTCATTTCTGTAGTCCCGTGCAACGGAGGCCAGCTGGTAAGAGCTGCGCAAGTAACCCTCATTCCGCTGATGTTAAGAGGTGCACAATCGATTGATGCTAGAAGCTACGGTCTTTATCGTCCTTGTTTGAAACGCCGGTTCAAATCCTGCTTGGAGCAAGTCGGGGGAGTAAAACCGGGGGAGTAGAACCAGAGGGGTTACACCCGGTACTTGTTTACAAAGCTTTTGTTTCCTGGTGAACTGTTAAAGCTTGCAGACACCTAATCTCTTAGAAAACCAGTAGAAATGAGCCAGATTTCACTTTAGACTTTTCAGATTAGACTTTTGCCTTCACACACATGTTTCCAGTTTAGTGAGCCATATATATCTGACATTCTATGAACGGGTGGGGGTGGTATATGTGAGTGACGTATGAGGGTATGACTATCCAAACCAATCCCTAACCTACCCTAAATTCAGAGCAAATTTGTTGGTAAATGAGAAGCTCAACCCTTTTAAACCAGCCAAAACCTTAGCACTAAATTCCTAGTCCTAAACCTCACCGGCAACTTTCAAATCTAAATTCTAGCCTCCATCCCTTTTTTACACAAGTCCTACTCTTTCAACCCCTTTCAATCTTAAATCTGACTTCCTATTTCTCACCTTAACCCTGCCTGAACTCTAACCCCCTATAGGCAACAATACTTTAAGCGAAACCGAAGAACAAACTGGTGCAACATCATTTCAAACGAAATGATGCCAAAACAAATTTTGTCTGTAATTCATTTCAGGTGTTTGAAACGGCTTGCCAAAGCAAACTCTCTGGAAAAGTTTGCTCTGGCTGATAAACACCTTCGAATAACCATTGGTCCAGAATAAATAATAGGAAGGTGTGCTCTGGGCTCCACTCTTTGACATGGAAATATTCTCAGATTTATTTATTTTGTTCAGTCAGTCCGGGTCAGACTTCAAGTAAAAACAGGGACACTTGTGCAAATATATCCACATCGTTATGATTAGATTATTTATTAATGGCTGTTTTCGCACTGCTGTAATTTTCATTTAGTTTATTTTGGTATTGAGAGGAATGTCTGCAGAACATATTTACATATTCACCTAAACACCAATCCCGCAGTGTAGGCAGTTTCAGGATGTTAATAATATACCGCTGCTAAGGTATTTGAAACTTCTTTTTAAATGTATTTTTAACCCTAAGTAAAGAACAGCAAATAACTTTGCTTTGAGTATCAAGGGGTCCAATCCTGCTCCTGCAGGGACACTTTCCTGCAGATTTTTGTTCAAGCACACTTGCCTGTATGCTCCTATTTATCCTGAAGACCTTGGCTGGCTGGTTCAGGTATGTTTCGTAAGGGCCAGAGCTAAATTCTGGTGGAAGGTGGCTTGCCAGGAACAGAACTGGACAACCCTTACCTAACCCAATCCTTACCCAGCAGTGTTACATCTGATTCCCTCTAGTCCTGAAATTCCAGTCTTAAAATACTAACTCCAACCTCTAGTTCAAAGCTTGGCCCTTAATCTCCCTTTCTAATTTATGTTCTTTATTCCAAACACCCTCTAGCCTTTAGACCTAACTGCAATTTCCTACCCTAAACATTATTCCCAAAGCTACACCTTGTTCCAAATTTCACAGTTACCTAAACTCTAGTAGTGTTTTCCTAGACACAACACCTAATTCCAATCCCTAATTGAGATCTGAATGTTATATAAGAAAATCACACATACTGTGTGTGCTGGTTCTGATCTTTTGATTAAGGACCTAAAGTCGAAAGAAGCTTAACACTAAAATTGGACAGTTTAATAGTAACGTTCCAGGACCAGAAAAGTTGTTGGTCCAGGAATATGTACTACTTGGGCAAATCTTGTTAAGATGACTGCAAAACATTCTTCTTGACACTCATTAACTTTTGTTTTTTTGTATTTGATTAAAATATGATGAAAATGATTTTGTGGTTCCAGGCTGCCAGAAAGGCCGTAAAATGGGTTACAAATGCTTCCTGGCATACCGTGTGTATGAGACCTATACTGATGCATCCAAGAAGTGTCAGGAGCGGGGAGGACGCATGGCTATGCCACGAGATCGCAAGGAGCAGGAAGCTTTGGCTGAATATGTGAAATCAGTATTCCATGGAAACTGGCATGTGTGGCTTGGGATAAATGACGAGCGCTCTGAAGGCCTCTACCTATTTGAGGACACAACTCGTGTCACTTACTTCCAGTGGAGGAAGCACTTCCTGTCAAGCCAGCCAGATGGGGGGAAACGAGAGAACTGTGTAGCCATGTCTTCAGATGACGGAGACTGGTGGGACACCTACTGTGAAAGACTCATGTATTATTTGTGCGAGTTTGATGTTTGACCTTGATACTTTCCTAAATGGCTTCTAATTAAGAGTTTTTAAAAAAATATTAAGAGCAGCTATAAACGGTTTTAAAAACAGTTATTGCACAGGTAAAATTAGGGCCAGTGAATTTAATGATCCTATGAAATGGTTTGATAAATGCAATTTTCTTTCCTGTTAATTTACTCACCCCCATGTCCTCCAAGATGTTAATGTCTTTCTTTCTTCAGTTCAAAATAAATTAAGGTTAGGGCTTTTCACACTTGAAATTGTTAACCCTGGGTCATCCTAAACCCCAGATAAATGGAATCCTGGGTTATCGGTGATCACGTTTCACACTGCTCATACTATACCTGGGGTTAACTGTTAATCCTAGGTATTCATTAACAGACGTTTCACACTGTACTTTCCTAAACCCCGGGTTAATGTTTACATTTACATTTATGCATTTAGCAGACGCTTTTATCCAAAGCGAATTATAGTACATTCAGGTTATACATTTTTTGTCAGTATGTGTGCTCCCTGGGAATTTAACCCACAACCTTTGCGCTGCTAACACAATGCTCTACCACTGAGCCACAGGAACAAATAATGTTCTTATTTGCGGTGTCACTGTCACTGATTGGACGAACGGCAGGCAACCAGAACAGACTTTTCTATCCATAACTGTAAGAATAATACCATCTCCTCATCACTCCAGTTCACACGCTTTCTGTCTTTTGACAATTCTTACTTTTCTCTCTCCAGCTACTGTTTACACAACACGCGTTTCCTGATACTGATGTGACATGAGCCCCGCTGCTCAGTTTCTGATTGGCTGTCTGCAGCAACAGAAACAAGCAGCAACAAGCAAACACCGCTCTGTTTCACACTGAAAGAACTTAGCACCACAATGCATGGTTAACACCGCAAATGCAGTGCTAACCCTACTCCAAAGCAGGGTGTCATAACCCCAGGTTAAAAGCGATGCTAACACCGCTTTCAATTTACAGGTGTGAAACGTTTCTTTCCCCAGGGTTAAAAGCAGTGTTTAGAACGACGATAACCCAGGCTTAAGCGCAGTGTGAAAAGCCTCGTTTTTGAGGAAGACATTCCAGGATTTTGGGGACCAACATTTTGCAAAATTGCAAATTGCAGTTTCAGGGCAGCTTCAAAGGGCTTTACACGATCCCAGTCGAGGAATAAGGATCTTATCTAGCAAAACAAACAAACAAACAATAAAAAAAAAAATCTATATACTTTTTTACCACAAATGCTCATCTTGCATTAGCTCTGCAATGTGCGTCCACAAAGAATTATGTAGTTACGTTGACAAGTTTACATGTGACGTAGGCAGAAGTAGTACCGAACTCCATCTAAATTTTCTCCTCCAACACCAAAAACATCAAACACAGCTGGTTTACCTTTTTCTTTGTAAAGGGTATCTGATTTAAGTCCTAAATTTTCATATGCGTTTTTTCGTTTTCGTCATCCTTTCCTATCAAAATGCTTGCTAAGGATGTGAAAATGCCGAAAATTGAACCCGATCCAATTTTTTTCTGATGGACGAACGTTTCGGAGGCAGTGTGTAAATGTGATTGACACAACATAGTCATATTTAGTTTTTAACGTGTGAAAATTTTGGACTCAGTGTGCAATGTCCTTTAGTCTTTAGAGTTCACTTTAAGAACACTGGGTCGGTACTTCCGCCTATTTAAAAGTGTGACCTTACAAACGTGACTACGTAATGCGTGAATTCGACATGAACATCATGGATGACATGAGGGTGAGTAAATTACCAGGACATTTTTATTCTGGAAGTGATCTTATCCTTTAACTTCCCCCTTAAATCCCAAAGCAACTCCATTGGTTGAGACCAATTTTATGCACTATTATATGTGCATTATTATATACCCTATATATAATTTTACCCTGTATTCATGAAACTGTTAATGCCTTTCGAATTACATATTACATGCATGTATCATGTTATATTACTGAAGCAAAAACATTGTCAAATTAAACAATCTCTTAGTATTTTCAGTTAGCCTTCAGTTAGCAAGCAAATTAGTTCCTTCTAGCTCAAGATAACACATTTGAACAGGCTTTGAGGAAGGGGGGTAGGATTCTCCTCTGGATCGTATATTGTAGGGTGTAGACAAGAGAAATACTGTATATTTTATTTATCTGCTAAAAATTAACAAACTTTACAAAAATACAACATCCTATACTGAAGATTGCTCTAAAGCTAATACATGCCACATAACTCCAATATACATGGAATCTTAAATGGAAATATTTGTAATAAAGGTTTGAAGATCATGGACATATGAAGACATACTGAAATACAATAAATGATTTAATCTTTTTGATGTTTAATGTTTATATTATTCCAAGGGTGGTCTGCATTTGCCCTGGTTTTGACATTACATTAGTGCTGTTTTAGACATGTTAAAAAACCATAACAGAAATGTGTTTTCTTTTTGTTCTTTATTGTTCTAAAATTCTTTAGAATGTTGGCTTGTTGTTTCAACCCTGTATTTGTTTTTAAAGTTGTATTTGTTTCACTTGGCAAGTATTGAAGCAGGTTTAAAGTGAAGTCTTGAGCTTTGCTGAATGGCGGATAAAAGTCTAGTCTCATTCTGGCCGACATCCAGCTCTTTATTCAATGTTGATTTCAATAATCAAAGAAATTCAAACTTATATATATATATATTAAATCAGTTATATATTTTATTTCATTTTTCTAAACATTTACCATTCGCAGTAAATAGTAGTTAAACAGCTTGATAAGAATATTTAATTTCATATGTCTTGAATAATTGTAAAATGCATGTAAAAAAAAAAAAAAAAGTTACTAATCTCATGTCATTTAATCAAGACACTGACGTGTGATATAGAGGTCAGACAGGTCTGTGCTACAGTAACTCAACAGATGAGAAGCTGTGATGACCAGAGGGTGTAAATGTCCATCAGAAATGACTCTTCATAAGAGTTTGAGTCAGATCTTCATCCATACAACCTCTGGGGGAGCTATCTCTCTGTGGAGCCAACCTATAGCAACACATTAAAGGTCAAGAAATCTGTGACAGTGTACACATACTATTTAAACTAATGCTGTTAATGTCCTAAATACACTGAAATTAAATGTGTTTCGTGTTCCCTTTAGTACGAGTCTCATAGCAATACAGTAGCTCTCATTTTTATATTTTACAGATGAGTAAAATCACCCATTCCGGCCAAAATTTTGCATTGGAAAAGAACAGCCCTCCTCCAAATATTAGCCAAGCCAAATATTGAGGGCTAGGAAAGGCAAATTTTACAAACTTTATTTTGCCCATCGTTCTAAGTCTGGCACGAACACGAACGAGTATAACTTTTCAGGAACTATAACTTCTTATCAGGATGGCAAGGAAGCAAGTCAAGCAGTTTAATATATCAGAAAGACAAAGCATTAAAGACCTTTTTCTCTCCAGGAATGCTAAGAATGAGCAGAGACGGCAGCCAGAATCTGTGTAACTGAAGGTCTGTCCACAGGGCTTTTACACCGGTAGGAATATATCACTTTACCGCCCTGGTCCAGCACAAAATCACCACCCATCTGAGAGAGACAGAGGGAGAGGCTTTTAATCCATTTTCAAGAGTCCTAGACTACAGGGAGACAAATGTTTATTCTATCACTGGGTATTACGCAATGTTTGGAGTTAGTTTTTATGCATTTGGCACATTCCACAAATAGCACGAATCTCTTAAAACCATTTTCCTTCTCATTCAACAAATCGTCATTCGGAAAATCCTGATGGTTTACCTCAGGATGTCACACTAAATACTATATCAGCTGTTTTTTTATACTGATTTTACATAATGTTTATAATTTCTGCAGCCTTTGGAATTAAATGCATTATCTAAATGCAGCTTACATGATCTAAATAGTTGTTTTTTCAATCTAAATGCAGTTTAAGCCCTGATTTATGTGAATGCATTTTCCTGCAATAAATGTTAAATAGAAAAAATGTAAAGAAACTATATCTGAATTATTTACCTAGCTACTTGTCTTGGCCATGCTGTAGAAAGGTTTCAAGTGATGTTATTTCTCGGGTGTCACAATTTTGAGGAATGTAATATGTTTTAACAGGGTAAAATCATACAGTAACAGGCTGTAGGACACACTTATGTTCTTGTTAGTTACGATTTAATCATTAAGAACAGCTTTTTAAAACAATGAACTGAATATTTATATGACACAGGTGAGAAGGTAAACACCTTGGGCCAAATTCGGACAACAAAATATATCCTATTTGTGGAAAGATACATTAATATGGCTCAATTCTACAGCATAACTAGACCAGCCTGCAATACACAGCTTTGTTGCATGATTTGAGCTGAAGAAGTGAAATTTATGATACTATCATTGTGTAACTGGCCCTATATACAGTCTGTCATTCTTCTTTTTACTGCCCTTAAGCCATAAAATCTGGGTAATAACAAACACATGGAAAGAAATGCAACTCATTTGTTTTATTCTTTTGTTCTGTGTTTTGATATTTTGAATACATGTTTGTGTATCACCTGAAAGAGATCATCGATGAACTGAGGGGGCACATCGGGTAACTGTCGGTTCCTCACCAGCATTTCAGAGTAGTGGAGCAATAACTTAAACTTCATCACCTTGCTGATAGATGAACCCAGACCGAACGCTTGATACACCTGTGGCCCAATCAGCACATATGATCAGTATTAAACTACTGTCAAGGTCAAGTATATGGAGTCTTACTCATTTGACTTATTCATTTGTTCCCTCATTTTTGTTATTTGTGAAAAAATAATAAATTGTGGCTATTAATAATTTTTTATTGATTGATTGATTGATTGATTGATTGCATGTCATGTGCGGGGCTCAATTGCAACAAAAAAAAAAAAAAAAAAAAAAAAACAGCAATATAATTACATTTATATTTTACACTGAGGCAAAATGTCTTAAATTTTTTTAAGGCATTAGCATTGATGACCTTTATATGGAAGCCCATTTCTGCCACTGAATTCAAAAATAAACAAATACAATAAAAGTTATTGTGACTTTTTAATTCACAATTCTGACTTTTATCTTAGAATTGTGTGATATAAACTCGCAATTGCGAGACAGTCAGAATTGCCATTTAAACACTTTAATATTTTTCTCTCGCAATTCTGACATTTTTTTGCGAGTCCAACTCTGAGCAGAAAAATACTATTTTCTTAAAATTGCAAGTTCATATCTCAGAATTCTGACTTTCTAACTTGCGATTGCATGTGAAAAATTGTGAGATATAAACTCTCAGTTTTGAGAAAATTGTAAGTTTATATCATGCAGTTCTAAGAGAAAAAGTCAGTCTCAATTTATTTATTTTTTATTCAGTAGCTGAAACAAGCTTCCATAATCTTAGGATTAAGCAAAGAAGGGCTAATTATGTTTTTGCCCAGTCGATGGTCCTCACCGCTCTCTCTGCATCCAACAGCATGTCAAATTCATAGCCTGTGTGCTCAAGCCAGAATGTGGCCCCTTCAAGAGAACCGTACGAGACCACCAGCACCCGCAAGGACTGAGCTTCCAGAAGCTTCTGTATGAGAAAGAGGCAGAAACAGAAACAGTGTCGATGATTCAACGAACACAGCGATGCTGACTCTGGAACATTTGCTACAAAAAAGCAGGACAACATTTCACCTTGCCAAGTCTTCAGCTGGGTCAACAAGCTCTCGAAAGACATTTTCCAAGCAACTATCCATAATCAGCTCTGACTTTACTTGCAGCTGTGCAGTTTTCATCTCCTTTAATGACAGGTTGTCTTACCTTGCTGTCCTTCAGCTCAGTCAGGTGGTCTCGTCATGGCTGTCATCCAAAATGCCGGAGCAACACAAGGAGGAGATTCTCTCCCTTCCCCAAGTACTGACCCAGAGACACATTCCTACAGGACAACAGGACAACCACTATTTTGCTGAAATTTGAACTGAAGTAGCCACAATCCACAGCATGCTTAATTGAATTTGAATTGACAAGAAGAGGAATTTACTGCAATTCAAAGAAATTCAATATACAGTCGTCACATGAACAATTTATTTACAAATGCATATTTAGCCCCTGACATACAATATTTTTTTTATCTCAACTGATTAGAAATATTTTTCTAGTTTAATATTTCCAGTTAATACTGACATTAACATCTGGGATAAATTATAGCATTTAGGACTTTTAAATTCACCATGGTCAGTTAATACATTTACTAAAATGCTCCATATTTTACATGTTTCCATATACAACTGTTTAAACGTTTTATTTTCAGAGGAAATAAATACGGATGCACTGAATTGATTAAAAGTTACGGTAAACTTTTAGATTTTAAAATATATTAAAATAGAAGACTTATTTAAAATCGTAATAATATTTCACAGTATTACTGATTTTATTAGCTGTGTTTCATACATCGTTACACTATTGACAATGGAAAATTTGTTCCCATTAAATTTTAGCTACATTTTTTTGTATGTGACAACACCTTAACAGACTTAAAAAAAAACACTACAGACCCAAACTTTTGAATGGTAATGTATATATAATTTACATACATTATATTATTTTCAACACTTCTGGAAATATTACATTTAATAATTTCTTCTAAATTGAATTTCATATTCATTTAAATTTCAATCTGTTGCCTCGTTCAAACATTTAACTGTAATTCTCAATTTAAAAACAATGAACATTAACTGTATATAGAGATACATTTAATTACAGCTATAACTTATGAGTTGTCCATTACTGAAAAAATAAATAAATAAGTGCATGGGTAAATTTCAACCAGGTAACAAAACAAACCCTCTCACAAAGCAAGACATGCTAGAAACTGATTTTAAGCAACTATCCAGAACCGCCAAAACAACTGTAAACCTCTACACATTAAAGCATATCTTATAGACTTTGAATATACAGTATAATGCGATAAGTGAGACACTGATGTAATCACAGTCATAATGGTGAGTGATAAACTGTAACAACTGCAGGCCTTCGTTTAGTTTCAACAGACGTACTCTGTCAGCAGTTCTGTGTTGTGGCTTGCACTGAACATGGATAGAAGTGATTGATATTGTGTGTTTATCTCACCCTTTAGTCTGGACGTGTATAAACTGTGCATCTGAGCTGAGCGTCTGGGCTGCAGGACACTGGGAAAGAACGTGTCGCTCATTTGTATCTGAACATCCAGACGTTTCAAAAAACTATCCCACTCCACCTGTCAATCAAACAAACTACTCAAACTCACGTAATATATCACCTGCTAACATAAAAACATCCAAACAATTCATCATCTGAAAACAAGCACTCTGCGGAGCCGCTAAGGGTGATTGAAAAAATAAGAGATAAGAGGAAAAAATATATGTTCATTGTTTTGTGTTCCTCCCAAGAAACTTCCCCTTCTCTCGCAAAAGCACTGAAATAAAGTTTTTCTTCCCAACTCATATTATTTCAATTAAAAAATTGCTAAGTGTCTTGTGGGAATGCAAAATAATTTTGTGAGAGAATGCAAAGAACTGTAATATAATTTTCCTCTCATCTATTTTTTTTTTAATACCATGCTCATGTCCTGTTAGGGGCTTCATAGCAGTCACATTAAAAATAAAAAATTATAATGCTTACTTCCAGTTGTAGTAAGTCTTCAACATTATCACGAACCTCAGTGTTTCTGTTAAATTGGGAATCAAATAACAGTATCATCATCAATATACCATTATTCAGTATGTTATGGATAATGTACAGGCAAAAGTTAGAATTTGTATTTATTCATTTTTTTATATAATTACCAACCGATTACATTATTTACATATGTGACGGTTTATTACATATCTACTTACCAAATAAAAAAAATCATTAATTTTATTGATTAATAATTCTTAAGACATGAGGACTGCCTGGTACGCCATCATTCAAGCAGTTATTAATATTATTATGCAAAATATTTGACCATTGAATGCCACAACCAACTACTCCAATGAATATTTCCATACTCACTGAAAAAACTGTTCCCATAAATGTTCTGCTTCCTTTTGGTTTTTCACACCCAGACTGAAAGAAAACATATTCATATCATGAAATGTGTATTATTTTGCAGTACAGCAGTTTCTTTAGAAAAATGCACAATTGCAGCCTTTAAAGATAAATATACACACCTGTTAAAGAACTTGGCACCCGCTGACATCAGACCAAATAAAGGACGGATTTTATTATCGACAATTTCTTGCAAAGAACCACCTAACAAAAGTAGTAAATGCAAAACAATAAAGTTTTCATACACTCGGATTTCGAACCCTACATACACACATACACAATACATACTTTTGCGCACCAATAAGGAGGTCAAATCTCAAATTGTTTAGGATACCTTTGGCGACGTCCTTTTCTACATTTTCCAAAGATGTTCTACTAAAGCCGATGAGTTCTTTCAAAGCCCCTAAGAGTGTGTTTTGGCCCACCTCCGTAGCCATGCTGAGCCTTCAGTGAGTAGCTGTCATCCAGCAGATCAGATGATCTGGCGATTACGGAAACTAAACGGTGATTGGTTAAGACTCAAATGCGCTGAGAAAAGTAACAGGGTCACTTGTCAGCAAGCATTTTCAGCAGCAGCACGTTTGGGCAATAATAAATCACGTCTGAATAATGACAATTCGAAACTTGAATAGAAATTGAATTGAAAATACAGTGACTTATTTAAATAATAAAAAAGTTACTTTGACTCATTACATCTGAACAGTGAGTGACAGCTTCCGGGAGAAAGTTCAGTGGAACATGTGCTGTCTAGTGGCTCACTGAAGTACTGCATACTACAAACCGTCTTTTAGGAATATAGTAAAAGCGAAAATATATAGAATAAATAAATAATAATAATAAAGCACATCATTTATTTCTATATTTTTTATTTTTGGACCACAAAAAAGGAGATCAAAAGGGGATTAAACACAACAACAGTGGTTTCATTCAACTGCTTTTATTGACTGTGGCTGTTCCAGCAAATAAAGTCACAAATTTTCCACTTTTAAGTTTTTTTGTACGTTAAAGAACCCACCTTTATTTTCCCTCATGGAGAAAAGCCACTGTTTTTCAGTGAAAAAAAAGCACCCACCATGACATGAAGAAGAAAACTGAAAATCTACTTTAAATGGTCTGTTAAGAAGATAAAATAAAGTCAAAGATGTATAAGATTAACGAAACAAGACTTTTTTGCTTTGAGTCAACTACAGATTGAGGCGCAACTGTTTCCAGTGTTTAAGGTCTCATGAACATCTCCAGAATCCGCTCGCACATTATTCAGTCGAGCCATTAAATAGAGACAACAAAAATGATAAAGGAGCCAGTGTGGACAGTGAACATGGCAATATTACCAACTTCTGTCTTTCAAACAAACAAAAACATTTCCCCACTATGTTCAAGTATTCAGAAAGGAACTCGGAGCTGCAGAATATTGCTTAATAAACTCTTCAAAGGACATCTCTGCAACACGTCACCGGTTTGATTCGAAACCCAAAAAGATCCATGAAAAGCAACTGATGGATAATAACTTAATAAAGATTTTAACTATATTCTGCAACATTTCCTGCTTTTGTTTTCTAAACTCAAATTATTCTTGCAATTGCTGAACTTTAATGACGTAATAAAGGGCAACCCAAATTTATATTTAATTAAAAAATTTGAATAAAGAGTCAACTCTCTTCTCCATATTTGTGGAAATATAAAAGCTAAAATCAAAGAGAATTTGTTCTGATATTCGATATGTAAAAAACATGTAAAAGTGAGGACTGTGAGCAAAGATGTCCCGAGTAGAGACGGTCCTTTGTGTTTTGAATATATTGATGGTGTTCAGGATTTTTTGGGACAGTGCGAAGACGAGTCTGTGTTTAGAACTTCAATCATAGTCCTCGTTAACTGGAACGTCTCTGAAACCGATGGAAGGTTCTGGTACCGACTCGGCAAACTAGTTACAGAGAGAGAGAGAAGTTTCATGAGCATTCGTGACAGTGACTGGGACTCAAAACAAGCACTCAATACATTAAAGTTGTACCTCTTCAAGTTCATCCAACTCTTGACGGTCTTACTGAAGGGATCAGGGCTGTCTGTAGTCATGGCCTCGAAATCAAACAGCTGGTAGACAAACCAGAAAGAGTAAAGTATTACAATAGACACTTATATGTGTCTCGTTGAATCATTGATGTTACCTTTCCAGATGGGATTCGGCCCAGCACCTCTTTCCCGCTGGCCATCAGAGCTCCCATGACCACAGAGTATGCCACAACACTGAAAGAACAACAGTGATTGAAAAGAGTTCAAGAAACACAAATTAATCACGGTTCTGATATCAAAATCTGCCGTCGCTGAAAACATAATGTTGCTTAATCCATATGTTCAAGAAACTGACTCTTAATAAGGCAAATGTGCAATTATTTAATTCACTTTTTTAAATAGTTTAACCAAATAGTTTCAACCAAATTATACATTCATACATTTTGAAACACTTGTTTAAATAGTATTTTTAAAATAAAAGATCAACAACAGTAGATTTTACAGATACTAATAACTAAGGAGGGAAAGGCCAACAACCAATTAACTGGCCAATAATTCTTTAAATGAATTAAAGCAAGGATACTACAATCAAGGCTCAGAAAGTGAAAGTGACGTAACATACGACCAAGTACGGTGACCCATCCTCGGAATTCATGCTCTGCATTAACCCATCCAAAGTGCACACACACAGCAGTGAACACACACACCGTGAACACACACCCGGAGCAGTGGGCAGCCATTTATGCTTCGGCACCCGGGGGGCAGTTGTGGGTTCGGTGCCTTGCTCAAGGGCACCTCAGTCGTGGTATTGAGGGTAGAGAGAGGGCTGTACATTCACTCCCCCCACCTACAATTCCTGCCGGCCCGAGACTCGAACTTGCAACCTTTTGATTACAAGTCCGACTCTCTAACCATTAGGCCACGACTAGTATCTCTAAACATGCAATAGTTTTTCTCATTCTATTTGAATCCATTTAAAAAGTATAACTGTCAATATTAACAGCTGATGACATGGATTAAAGAAATAAACTTTGCTAAAGTAATAAAAGCAAGTACCCTTTTTAATGCCGTTTTTTACTGATTATGCATAAAGTATTATTTCAACTTCCTAAAACCCTAGCTACCACCTATTTATCATTTCTTTGTTTTCTTACCTGGAGCCTCTGGACAGTGGCATGAGGTTACAGAAGTAATACACCAGAGAAAGAATTAAATTACACACAGCATCTGCGTCCTACAAAGACAGAGAGAGTGAACATATTAGGGCTGTGTGTTTATTCATTTATTTATTTTTCTTCTTGCTTTGTAACTCTCTGACTGTGGTCTGTGTTCTATAGTTATTAAATTGGAGGAGTGATGGTTCCAAATATTCATAAGGATTTGATGGTGGTAATAATGACAGCAAAAAACTAGCAGGTTAACTTTATATTTTATGTTTATATTTGCAATTTGAAATATTTTAACATTTCTGAATTATATCAATTGAAACTTTATGAATGAATTAACCATGAAATTGTTTAAAATAGAATCTTTTTATTTTTAAATATATTAAAATGCATTATTCCTGTGAAATAAAGCTGAATTTTCAGCATCATTACTCCAGTCTTCAGTGTCACATGATTCTTCAGAAATCATTCTAATATTACATAAAAAAAAATTCAAATTAAACAAAATATATTCTAATGTGTCTTTTCATTTCTTTTAGATTATTATGTAAAAATGATATGTAAAGTGCTGTTATATCATTGTATCAGTGGTTTAAAATTGTTTTATGTAAACTATGTACAGATTAATTAATCACACTAAATGAATGCACTAAGCCTTAGTTTTTATTCATGAAATTCAAACGTTGTGTGCCGCTCTGTGCAGTAATATAAAGATACAGGCAAAGACATCTGGGTGTAACCGCATATGTGGGTCTCTGCATGTGCGTGTTTCACAGATCACAGACCTCCCATGATTCTCTGTGTAACAGGTCAGACAGGTGCAGATTCCAGAACCGTTTACACAACGCTGAATTTATTAGCTTCAAGAGACGTGACTAATGAACACACGCCAGCAGTCACGCTACAGGTTCAGCAGGAGATAGTGAAACGGATGTTCAGCAGAGACAGACAGATGTTAATCTTACCCCGAGTTCAGTGGAGAGCATCAGGGCTTTGCCTTTGGCAGTGAGATCTTTATAGATCGCTTCAATTTCTGACTGATACTGCTGCGTCCTCTCATCTGTGGTCTGAGTCTCTACTGAAAACAGCATGTTCCCCACTCTAACACAAAACAACAAAATCAGTAGCATAAGACACAAAACAAGGCTCGAAACTATAATCAAGTATCACAGAAAAACTGCTAAACAGCCTTTATGCATTGTTTGCGCTACGAAATGTGTAAAAACTAAAATAACACAGCTAATTATTATTACTTAAGTTGATTCGTTTATGTAGATTAAATAAATAAATGAATCAATTTTAGCTTCAATATTTCTTTAAAGGGGATGATTTAGAGATGGAACTGCCATGAGAGGTTTTAGCATGACGTAGCACACATTTATATTCACTGTAAAAAAATATTGCCGCGATTATTCTATCACAACTTAAAAGAACAAGTAATAATGTGTTGTTTCAACTTAAAGTAAATGTTTGTACTTGATTTAAAAGGTTTAGTTAATATCGTTTAATTTAGTTTAGCTGGATATTTTATGGAAGCCGGTTTCTGCCACTGAATAATTGTATTTTTTAAAGGTAATTGGGACATTTTCTCTCACAATTCTGACTTTTTTCTCCCAATTGGGAGTTTACATCTCGCAATTCTGACATATAAACTCGCAATTGTAAGAAAAAAAGTCAGAACTGCAAGATGTAAACTCGCAACTCAGAGAAATAAAGTCAAAATTAAAAATTGCTCAGTTTATGACATGCAATTGCAAGTTATAAAATCAGAATTGCGAAATATAAACTGGCAATTTTATATAATTGCGAGAGAAAAAAAGTAGCAATTTAGTTTTATTTTTTATTCGGTGGTGGAAATTGGCTTCCATAATATTTAAGGTCTCAACAAATCACAACAAAGTTTTTATAGCTAATTGCAGCAATATTTACTACACTGTCATTCTGTGAATTTCACTTCATAATGGGTTCAAGTGGGTGACGCAAATTTGCAATGACCAACAGCCATTACACGACCATTTTGGCCACCAAAACTCACTCAAACCAAGTTCACAGAAGCCTCCGCGTGGCTTTTTAAAATATATTTAAATGTTCCTGTCCAAATATATGTAAGTAAATAATATAATATATCACTATCTACCGATCTCCGGTGATGGTGATGGTGAATCCGTCGTATTCTTTCCCAGGATCCTTCATACTGGGCACTTTAGAGTTAACCGTGAAGCCGTCTCTGGTTTTACTGTTGAACTGCTTCACATGTTACAAAAACACAGAAGCACATCAGAGAAACTCGGTCTTTCTTCATATTTGTATTAAATATGTCTATTAATAAACACACATGCAAGTGTTATACCAAGCATAATTATGAGCCAGCAAATAAAAAGATTAGCAATCACTGCATACGTGTTTATCAAAGGCTCTCTCATCAGCTGTTCATTACTCACAGATCTGACCTAATCCACTCATAACTGTCATGCGTTGACGGTGTTCGTTGTTTCTATGACTAACACTCATTATTGTTCTCTGTGAACATAATTTTGATTATCATATTAAATATATGAATGGTGTCCAAGAAAGGAAGACTGAAAAAATCATAATGACATTATTTATGCAGTATATACTGTACACACTACAGGGTAAAAAGTTTAGAATAATTTATGATATCTTATCCTTATATCAAAGGTGCATTTATTTGAATAATTTACAGTAAAGACAGTAGTATTTTGAATTATTATATAACTATTTTCTATTTTTTTTAAATGTAATTTATTCCTGTGATGCGCAGCTGAATTTTCAGCATCATTACTCCAGTCTTCAGTGTCACATGATCCTTCAGAAATCATTATTATATGCTGATTTGCTGAAATATTTATTTGCATTATGTTGAAAATGTTGATATAATATTGCTACAGTTTTAGTTTACAAATAATGTATACAGTTTTAGCTGCTCTAATGTTTTGTAAAAACCAAGATACAATACTGTTTAAAAGATTAAAATATAATACTTTGAAAACATCAATGACACATTTAATTAATAAAAAATGACAGTAAAGACATTTATAATGCTACAAATGATTTCTATTGCAAATAACGGCTCTTCTTTTCAACTTTTATGAATGAATCCCGATGTAAAAACTTAGAAAAATAAAATATTAGTATACAAGTTTTCAACATTGATAATAATAGTAAATGTTTCTTGAGCCTTAATAATTCTTGCACAAATATAATTGTATTTATTTTTTTAAACAGGAAACTGAATATATCTCCGACATTAAACACTGGTAAACTTTAAGGGTGAGAAGGATGCTTCTAGACCTCGTCTAACCAGAAAGATTGCTTCATTTCATTCAGCACACAAATTATCCAGTTAATGATTAATAAAGATAATGAATTAAATGATTAAAAAGACTGATAAACAGCTCTGAGACTACTGTTTGTCATGTTTAATCCTCATGTTACCTTCATGATGGGCAGCAGATCCTCCACTTTATTCACATTTTCCAGAACCTGCTTTACTTCCTGGAGCCCCCGCGGGTTATACGCCCTGATGGAGAAGAATTATTCAAATGTATTAATAAATGGACAATGAATAAAAGACAAACACTATGTGAGTGAGTACATGCATGAATGAGGCAAAAAAAAAAAAAAGGTTTTTGAAGAAAATAATGAATGAATAAAAATGAATTAACGAACTAGGTTTATAACTGAATGGTGAAGTGTTTGACTGAATGTAGAGTATACAACTATTTAAAAGTTTGAAAACTAAGATTTTTGAATGAAGTAACTTGTGCTCACCTAGACTGCATTTATTTGATCAAAATACAGCTGTAGTATATTATTATTGAATGCCATGTCATCATCTTAGGCTTTTTCATGACAAAAACTATTCAAAAAATACAAGTATAACAAATACAATAAAAACCAGCAAACAGACAAACGTTTGTTATATTACACAATATGTTTTACATTAACATATGTTTAAAATTCAAAAACGTTTTCTAACTCTTTAAGTGAGTTCACTTCATAAAAAGTTTTCTACATGCATTAAAAGCAGGACAGTCCGATAAAATATGTTTGACAGAAAAATGTATTGAGTACGGTCTTCACCTTTAAGCAAAATTGCACGAGTCATTGTGTGACCTATGAGACATCTGGATCAAATCTAGCTTTAAAAATTTGAAATTTCTGGATGGATTTCATGTCATGTGTACATGTATCCCACTCCTCGTTCCATCAAAATGCAGTAAAAACAGTAATATTGTGAACTATTAATTCAATGTAAAAGAGTTGTCTATTTAATTTTTTTTTTATATGTAATTTATTACTGTGGATTACTCCAGTCTTACAGTGTTACACGATCCTTCAGAAATCATTCTAATATGCTAATTTGCAGCTCAATAAACATTTATTATTATTATTATTACTGCTGAAAAACTATGTCAGAGTGAGTTGTTCAAAAATTGTGCATAAATGAGTAAATGAAGTTGTGATAAGCATTGTCAGTTATTTTTGCCAACGTTCTTGATACACACCACACACACACACACACACACACACACACACACACACACACACACACACACACACACACACACACACACACACACACACACACACACACACACACACACACACACACACACACACACACACACACACACACACACACACACACACACACACACACACACACACACACACACACACACACACACACACACACACACACACACACACACACACACACACACACACACACACACACAGAGAGAGACTTACCCATGATAAACCAGTATTCTTTCCTTCACAAAGCTGAGAATACTACTGAAATACTCCAGATATCTGATATTAATTATCTGGCCTCTGTGAAACAACAGAAGAAACTATGAAAACACTATAAAACAACCATAGCAATAGTTTTAAGTCTGTTTCACACCACAAGTGTGAGCAGCAAATATTGTATGGCACCAATGTTGACAGATTAGAACTGAGGTCTCAAGCTCAATTCCAGGAACCTAAAATAAACATGTGTTAAAAACCCGTAATAACTGTTAAATATGACTAGCGCTGAGCAATGTGGGATGTGAGTGTAGCAGCTGATCACTGCACACGCTGAACGCTAGAAACACACTAGTGTGCTTGTATCCGTCAAAGGGCTAATGTTTACAAGAAAAGCACCAAATGAGACATTTCACTTGTACGTTTCAAACATTCGCTCGCAGGCCGCATGAAATGAGGAGACAGGCCAGACTTGGCCCAAAGGCCTTGAGTTTGACACCCGTGTCTTCAGAACAAAAGCAGCAGCAGCAGTCAGAGCGTCGAAGCGTGCGGTTTCAACGCAGCTTTACTGAAAATGCTCACTTCAGTGTTTCACACAGAAAGTATTCTAATAGGAAGTAAAACTATTCATAGAGGTGTGAAATTGGCTGCATCTTCTCTGTACAGAATCGTCATTAATGATACCAATATTAGCATATACAATATTAGTAATATCTATTATTGGTTGGGTATCAATTTCCATTGACAGCACACTGTAAGGCTGCACGATTTGGGAGGAAAAATCGAATTGATTAAAAAAAAATTGCTTGTTTGCAAGGCTACATAAATTGGTCGGTAATTTGTGATTATACATCAATATAGCTATAAAATAATATCAATATTAATAATACTACTAATAATAATTTTTACTACTATTAAATAATAATAACAACAAATTACAAACATTTACAAATAAAAACTAAATAAGAAATATTACTATTGTAATATTTCAAAGTAAAATAAATAAATATAATAAAAATAGAAATTATATAATAAAAAGTATATAAAATATAATAATTTTATTCTACATTACAAATGTAAATTATAATACTAATATCTACGGCGGTCTTAATTTCTTTCACTTTCATCCAACTAACTTACATTTAGCTGGAAACCACAGGGTGCCTTTTAAAGCTTTAACAAAATTTACAACAATATCGTTCCTTCGTTATAGTCATGGTCGTGGAGAAATTAAATAATCATTAAAACGTCATGGATCTAGTCATCATCCTTGGTGTGAACGGCCTTAAAAGTCAAACAAAGCTCTTAAGCGATTAGGACTGGCGGCTTTACAGAGCAAATGAGAGATTGAGGACAGAGACCGCACCTGATGAGGTTAATGTGGTTGTTAAATCCTCTGCTAAGACTCCTGGCAGGCATCTGATCCAACCACAGCACAGGCTGGTCTGGATCTGCAATCCTGCTCACGCCCGTGACACACACACACACACACACACAAGCAAAGATCAATCATCAAGCCCTGGTAACACCCTCCACAGAGCCGTGAGAAGAGCTCAGGCACGCTGGCCGGAATCTGACCTTCTCCATTTCACTGCGATGTCAAACATGTCTCTCCACTGCAGCTGTCTGGTCTTTCCATTGACTCGAACCTTGGAGTTACTCCAGGTGCGCTGCATGGCCTGCATCACCTCTATGGTGGCCAAGCCCATCGCTACACAAAACAACATTAAAAAAGCAATTCATAAATATCACGACTCGAATGCACCTCTTCTATGATTTTTTTAATTACAATTAATTTTGATATTTTTTGGAAACAAAAAAAAATGGAACTGTACTGATATTATAACTAAGAAAAGTTCTCATAAAAATGATATTATTTAAATAAAAAATTAAAACCATATTAAGTAGGCATAGAATTTTTTTGTTATTTCTAAGATGACAAAATGTAATAAAATTAATTTAAAAAAAATCACTGCTTCTTATTACTTATGAAGAAACACAGCATAAAACAGAAAATAATATCATAGCTTTCGACTTTTTAATGACATTACAAAAAATGTCCTGTGGTGCAACTCCTAAAAAACGTAATGATATTTATAAATTAATAAATAATGATATATGCTATGAAAAAACATGAAACCCAGAAAATGATATTTAAAAACAAATGATTGTTTGAAAAAATTGTTGAGGAAAATGTGTTATTAAATTTAATTTGAAGGCTGCACCACATGATTTCATATTTTTTCTTCATTTAGTCATTTAAACTTTTCTATATTTATATTTATATCACTATTATTTAGCGATTTTAAAGAGCTCAGATCTCAAATATAAACAAAAATGGTAATAAAAAACATTTTTTTTTTAACAAAATCATATGTAAAAACATAAGTAAAATTACACTGATATGTATTCAAGTGTCTGTGTTCTTTTTTGCACCACGTTATTGCAATATTTGTTATTATTTAATCATGTAAGCTTCTTTTTTAAAGGTATGATTTGATTAGTTGGTGCTTTTAAAGAGCTCTGACCTCGGTGTACTCTGAGGTTCGGTAAGAAGCCTGACGTGTCGTACTGCATCAGTGCGCCGAGGTGATCCGCTGAACAGATCAGCTTCTGAACTTCAGCAGAGTAACGGTCAAAGTTCTGAGGTAGAACATCTCTACAATCACAAACAAGCAGAGAATAAAAGAGACTTACAACATGCACAAACATACTAATCATCTCATTATTCATTCATAGAAATTATATCTGATGCCCCAAAACTAAAAAAATCCCACTTAATATGAGGCTGAAGTCCAGGCTGTTCTTCATAATCCTCGATGAGGAAGGGAAGATTTTTTGCCCAGTGGTTTTTAAAGTTTCCGGGCAAATCCTGATCAACATTATACTCCGCTACCGGTACATCCAGATGAGAGTGTAAATAACGGGAGTATTCTATCACATGAGAGAGAAGCAGAGGCATATTTCAACTCCAAATCATTATCAAAATTCTTCACACCTTTTATTAAAGCTTATTTTGTACTTTAATCTGAACCAGGTTGATGCATCACATCATTTAATAATACAAATATTAAAATATTTGCACCTCTATTAACAGGGCTGAACAATAAGAATGTTGTGATTTTATTTACATTCGTGGACCGCAATGTTTTCTACAGTAAAAGTATGAAACTGCTGTTGCTAATTTTACTGGTTTATGTCACAAGATAACACTATCTATCTGGCTAGCACAGATACTGAAGCTAATAAGAACTAGTGATTATGTCATGTTTGTTAATGACCTAATGAAATGTATTATACAGATGTAATTTCTCACCTCTGAGATATTTGACTTTGAGATACTCGGAGCTGGCTTTCTGTCCCAGGAGAGGGTCGTTGAGCATGACTTTAGTCTGAGCTTTAATGCCCTCGTAGAACTGGCCCATGGCCACGTGACTGAGACCCTTCATGTACTGACACACTTCATTATAGGGCTCCAGCTGCAGACATCTCTGAAAGACAACATGATAAAACACAACTGAAACAAACAACCTCAGGACTCTGAGTTCACGACAGCAGACGGCACAAACCCAAATGTGCAACACAAGCGAAAACTGTCATCTGACCAGAATAACTCAAAAATGAGTTCGTTTGGATTCAATACAAGAGTAAAAAAGAAAGCAAAGTTAAGGAAAAAAAGAAAAGTATGGTGTTGAAAGAAAAGTGACTTTAATGAACTTAAAAAAAATCTATGTTATTGATATTGTAAAGAAGGACTCTACACAGCTCATCTTGACTGAAAAAATCTACTTGATCTTCAATAGAGACAGCAAATATAGTCCCACATAAGTGAATCCATTTAAACAAACAATCAGAGTTTGTAGAAAGAACTTGAATCTCACCCAAAAATGACAATTCTGTAGTTGCTGCAAACCCATAAGCCTTTTGTTTGGCTTCAGAATCACAATTTTCTGAGAGAACTTAACTTATTGCTTCTTACGTGTCAAACAAGTGCTTTGAGCTTCTGTTTACCATATTCAATGTGATCTATGTATGTGGGATAATCAATGTTTATACGTAAATAAAAAGCTAAATTACATTTGATTCATATGGATTACTTTCACCATGTCTTTATTCACTTTTTGAAGCATCAAAGTTTTGGTGCAATGGACATTGTGATGGAGGAACCGAAATCTCTCAGGTTGCATTTAAAATATCTTTTTTTGTTTCAAAGATGGACAAAAGTCTTGTGGGATTGAACGACATAAGGGTGAGTACAGAAGTTTCATTTTTGGGGTGAAATTTGACTCTACTAGCAGTCAGTAGACTCTACTATGTGACTAATAAAATTATTTTGAGTTGTCCCTCACTTTGAAATATCACTTAATAGATAAAAAAAAATATTTGATTCCAAGTCTATGGCTCAAGGTATGCTAAAACGATTTTAAAGCCTAAATGTGAATCTTGTATTTTTGTTCAAGCTTATAAGAACTGATATTAATTATTCTGTATTCTTTATTAATTTTAATGCAAAGTAATATACTTCCCATTAAAACTGACTATGTACTGGGAAATAATGTACAGTGGGATTTGATTTTATCTATCAAGAATTGTTTTGATTGGAACATGTTGGGTTATGATATTAACATTCATTACATTAAGTAAACAAATCTATTTGACTTCATGTTGTTTTTAAGGATTACTACTGGCAACAACGAGATAAACAACACCAGCTGGGACACATACACACTTGATTTACCTTAAAGTTGCCGACGGCCTCCTGCAGGCTGCCGTGATGGTACAGCATCATTCCTCTGAGCTGGAAAGACTGGATGTGGTTCTGATCCAGTAACAGAGCTTTCTGGAAGCTCTCCATAGCATTCTCAAAGTCACCCAACTCCCTGAACACACACAAACACACGCAACTGTCTGCAGAGAAACATCTGAAAAAACTGACTGTTAAAATCATCATGAGTCAGTAGCATCTCACCTGTAAGCCTGACCCAAGCTTTTATAAGCATCTATGAAGTCTGACTTCAATTTGAGAGCTTCTTTAAACACCTCTATAGCCTCCTGCATGCAGAAAACATCATTTTAGTAGACAGTTACAGTAAATATAGTCTATTATAAAAAGTGTAAAATGGTAAACCTCTTTAAACATGAAACTTTCTGCTGGTTTGAGTCCAGTTCTTACATCTGAACTAGAGGTCTGCACGGGCTTTAAACTGAAGCCCGAACCCGGCCCGTACCCGAGATCGTCTGACCCGGCCCGAGTGGCACGGTTACATTTAGAGCCCGAACCCGACCCGAAATCCCCCCCCCCCACAACGAATAGCCAAAAAATAAAATAGATGCTGCATTTCACGATTGTATGCAACGGTCAGTAAACAAATACACAAAGAAACAGATTCATCAAGGCTCGGCCATTTCACAAGGCAAAAGAATAACACTTACCAGTTATGAAAGTTTATGAACATCAGGTGCAGCGGTCACGTACATTCTGCCGAGTTTATGAATCGTTGTATGGACAAGACGATAATTCTTCCACCGTGCAAATTATGGTCATTTTGATCAATTAGGGCTCGTTAGAATTCGGCCTACTTTACATCAGACACGGAGATGTAGTGCGGTAAGATCGTATTTATGTGAATTAATTAATAATTTCTTTGAATTAGCGAGAGAGAGACAGACAGAGAGAGAGAGGGATGAAACTCGTGCGTGTGAACCTATGTCTGTGCGTCTCTCTCTACAAGCAATGCGGCTTAGTTACTTTAAAAACAGCGATGTTACCCCTCATTGCAGAGAAATAGAACGTTGCGACTTGCGAGTCAGTAGCCTATCGAAGCTATTTTACTAATAAAAGTTTCCGTGCTGTTTGTGCGCTGCGCAATCTCTGATAACCGTGTGCAATAATGTGTGTGTGCGTGCGTCTATGAAAGCAGCGTAGCCTCTGCATATGGTTTAGCTACAAACCCGAGCCCGACCCGGGTATTTCGGGACCCGTCGAGCAGCAGACCTCTAATCTGAACTACATAAGGTGCTTTAACCAGGGCATTCTGGATTGGATTTCACTTATACAGAAGTAACACGTCTGTGATTTTTGTATTGTTTTGATTTACCTTAAGGAGGCCTCTGTGGAAGAAGGTCAGGCCTTTATAGAGCATAGCGATGGGCTGGTTCTTCTTCAGCTCTAGAGACTGCTGGAAATCCTCCATGGCTGCCATATAATCCTGAAAGACAATGAGAGAAAGGAAGGTATCTGTACAAATGATAAAATCTGGAGCAATTAATACAACATCTTTCAAAAGTTTGGAGTTTTTTAAGAAATGTACAGTCAGTTTCATTTAGCAAGAATCATTAAATTGATTAAAAGTGACAGTAAAGATTTTTACACAAATAAAAAAAATCATATTACACAAACTACAAAAAAAACAAAAAATCCTATTTCACATCAATGCTGCTTTCTGTTTTTAAATGCAGCAAATCTGCATGACTAGGAAATATTTCACCCTTATGCAAAATTCCCAATCGCATGGCTTCTTCTTTAAATGACTGGATTTCACCCGTGAACATTTGCAGATCAACAGTACCAATGAACGCACCTTAAATTACAAACATTTCATAGTGCAATAAACCCTTTTCTCATAAGATAAAATTGATTATTCATGATATGATCCCTAAAATTAAAAACTCACTTTTTCTAATCTCTTTTTCTTTATAATTCATGCTTTTTTTCTTGTATGTTTGCCAACAATACATTCCAGTTACAGACAATTCAATGTAAAACCCCATCCCATAACCCACCCAAACACAGTGTCAGACACAATTATATGTAGATTGCTATCATAAATCCAATAAACACAAATAAATGACATAAGCTTAAAGGGGGATACACTTTTACAACGTGTATCACCAAATGGACACGCTGTAGTATTTATAATGCATGAATCATGTTACTGTTCAACTGGACAACAATAAACATCTTCACTTGAGCTAAAGCTGACAAACATGACGTTTCTGGACTCTGTACCCAGACAGATCCAGCGCTATCTGTCCGCTCTGGACATTATACACCGTGATCTATAATAGATCTACACTTTTATAATCTATTCAAGTCTAAATCAAAGTGCATCGTGACAGATAAGACGTCCGTGTCGAGTGTGTACCTCTGAAATGAAGAGCAGGGTTCCTCTGTGTCTGTAGAGTCGGGCTGAAGGCTGCAGCTGTATGGCTTTAGTCAGATCAGACAGAGCTTCACTGATGCGGCCCAGAGGAGACAGAATCTGAAATCACATGCTTCATTATTACCACTAAACAGTCTTAATTAGTAGTGAATTCATTTATTTTGAAGGATGTCAACCCCTTGCTCCTCACCTCCGCCCTTTGCTCGTACACTTCTGGTCTGCTGGGCTCCAGGGCGATCACTCTGCTCAACTCATACAGAGCCAAGTCTGCGTTCTTTATGTCCTTCAGAAAGAGAGAGAGAGATTCATTCATTGATATGTACAGCTACAATTAAATACACACTTATATTGGTGTTTGATAAACCAACATTTATATGCTACTGGTTGAAGGTTTGGACTATTTAAGATATTTTAATGTTTTTGAAAGTCTATTTTGCTCACAAAGGCTGCATTAATTTGATTAAAAATACAGTAAAAACTGTAACATTGTGAAATATTTTTACAATTTAAAATAATTATATTTTAATATGTATATGTTATTTATTCCTGTGATGTAAAACTGGATTTTCAGCATCATTAATCCAGTCTTCAGAGAATCATTCTGATATGCTGATTTGCCGTTAAATTAATCAGTTGTTATTTGTGCTCAATTATAATAATGTTTCTTATTATCTATTTTGAAAACAGTTCTTGCTTAATATGTTTTGTGGAAAACATGGTGCTTTTTCAGGATTGACTTGAGGAACAGAAAGTTCAATAAACAGCATTTATTTAAACCAGAAATATTTAGTAACATTATAAATGTATTTTATTGTCATCTTTGATCAATTTAATGTGTTCTAGCTGAATAAAGTTTTTTTTTGCCTAAACTTTATATCATCTGACAATGAAGACTGGAGTAACAGCTGCTGAAAAATCAGATTTGACATCAAAAAAAAAAAAAAAACTTACAAATATTTTTTACTGTATTTGTGATCAAAATGCAATCTCAGGAGACTTGTTTGAAAAAGCCTTAATTTGACTGGCGGTGTAAAACAAAAGACTGACCTGCAGACTATTTTTGCCGTAGGCTATTCCCCGTCCATAGATGGCACTGACCAGCTCAGGATCTCCCTGGTGACAGAGGACAGCTCTTTTGTGAAAGTTCACTATTACCACACAATCAACTTCTTCTTCAATACTACTACTCAACCTTAGTTAAGCTGTTAAAAGTTGTTTTATTTATATAGTGCCTTAGCGCCTGTTGATACTCATTAAACTTATAAACTAATATTTCAACATAAAATGGCCTTCACAACTTTCACTTCTAGAATGCGGATATAGGATATTCAATGTAAGAATTTTTTTTTAAATAGAAGCCACCTTTTATCCAACTGACTGGATCATGAAAAGTGTCCAATAACAAGAAAACAACAAGATAACCAAATGATTCAGTCATGTGACCTCATATTGTGTCTCCTCTGAGCTGACCCGCTCCACGTGAAACAGCCTATGGTGCGTTCACACCGTGTCAGAAATTCTTTGCAATATTACTTACTGTAGCAACGCTATTAACGCTAAAAGAATCTGTCTAATTTGAATAATTAACAGAAAAAAACACAACACTAGAAATAATTGATTTGAATAAGATTGTTTTTTAATTTCTATATATAAAGCTTATTTTATTCAATAGCTACATTAACTACATTAAAGTACATTTTATGTCATTTGATTACTTTCAGATTAATCTTGCATTTTTAAGACATCAACAGTAGTCAGTTATATGAATAATTAAAGGGGTGTTTTTTTTCTAGACTTGATTGTGTTTATGAGGTGCAGTCTTACATGTGTTAATGCTTGGTTTTTAAATAAAACGCATCATTTTTTTCACATAATTGAACTTTATTCCCCACCGCTCTGTCCCTTCTCTTATGAACGCGCTGATGATTTCCTGCTTTTATGAAGCTCCTCCCTCAGAAATACACGATGGGCTTCTGATTGGTTAGCTGGCCCAGTGTGTTGTGATTGGCTAAACCACCAGTGCGCATGCAGAAACGTCACGCCCCTCGCCTCAGTGTTGCTCCGGTTGTATTGTAGACAACCTGTGCAAGCACGGCTCTTAATGCTATGTTTGTTGTTGTCTCGTTCTTTTAGATACGCTGTTATGCTAGTGCTACTGCTTCTGTTAGTTTTTAATATACGGTTTTATCCTGATTAAAGTTTTACTACAGTACAGCAACCGCACACGCATTCATATATAACACTTCTCATAGCTATGTGAAAATATAAATGGAACAGTTCATTGTTGGAGCTGAGCTGATGTTCTGAATGAGGAGAGAGAGAGAGAGAGAGAGAGAGAGAGAGAGAGAGAGAGATGCAGACGCGAGGAATAGGATTAAGAGCCGCTGCTTTAAAACATTGATTTTGAAAACTTGTAAATCCATTAGAATAGTTAGAAGACAGAATTGCGATTCATATATGAATAGATTATTTCGTGCACCTCTAGTTTTGATGGCATGGCAACAACTCTTCCTCTTCTCTAAAGCAGCGCAACATGGACTCGCCCCCTTTGCTGCATGTTCCCGGGGGCGGGGTTTATCAGGGTTTGTGATGTCACCAACCTGGGAAGTAACTCATTGTTGTCCCTACGAGCCATTTCTGTAGGCATTAAACTGCCAGAATTTTAAAAGAGGATATCTCCGTTTGAATTGAACTTTCAGCGTAACTTTGCAGATATAGTTTATGATCAAACAGCAACATTACACACTAACTAACGTTAAAAACAATTACATCGCAATCAACCACCCCTATAGTTAACTAGAAATCTTACAAGATCGGAGCTGAGTTTACAAGTAATTATGAGTTCTGCGAGGATATGAATGCAAGTCAGAATCTTTAAATCACAGATTATTCTTTTTTTATTTATATATTTGTATTATTTGGAATAATGGGAACTAATAAATCATGCGCAACCAGGCCAGAAACTTTCATTATGAAGCCAAATGGGGACAATGTTTATTACATGCTGATTTTATCACCAAATAAAGATTGTATCATTGTTTACTTCAGTCCCAACTAAACTGACCTGCAGCAGTAATGAGAAGTGCTTGATAGCTTCATCATACAGGCCATTTCCAATGAGAACATAGCCAATGGCTGAAATAAAAACAAAACAGTGTTAGCAGAGCACGTCAACCAAAGACGAGCACGAAAAACACACTTGCCAAAGTCAAAACCATGAGCTGATACACACCGAGCTCTTCATTGGTATTTTGGTTTTCCACAGCGAAAGGAAACCGTCGCTGTTTGACGAACAACTTTGCCTGATTCTGTGGTGACAGAAAGAAAAACATGTCAGGAAGTAGGTCAACCTCTAGCAAACAATCCAACCCACCAGTGGCTGCAAAAACAATGTGAAGAGACCCATAATTACAGAGGATGAGAAAAACACCTTTTTTGTGCTGGATAGGAAGCGTTTACAGTGTTCTAAGTTCTAAAGAGCAGGTGTTGAAAGTTGAAAATTAAGATTCTGTCATCATTTACACACCCTCACACACTTTATGACGTTCTTTCTTCAATAAAAACTCAAAAGGAAAAAAAATATGAATGTACCATTGTCTCTTTTTCATGCACTTAAAATGAATGGGGACTGGAAATTGCAACTGCAAAATGCAGCAAATAACAGCAGCATTAAAGCACATTTTATAGTGCGTTTGGTCATTTTAGAGCTTAACAGCCCCAGAACCTGGTCACTTAATCCATGTTCTTCAAATGTTCACTTCTGTGTTCAAAAGAAAGCAAGTCAAAATGAGGGTAACTAAACAATGACAGAATTTTCATTTTGGCCTGAACTAATCCTTTAACACTGTGCAATGTAAGGAAAATGCAACTCACAAGGATTTTCTCTGCATTGAGTGAAAAGATGGACTCGCAGGGCGGGTTGCTCCCCTCTTCACAGTCCGGATCCTCCAACTGCAGGATAGCTGACTCTGAAGGACCAAAAAGCATTTACCGGATGTGACAGATAAAAGACTAACCAAATAAATTTGGCTTGAACTAAATGTAATGAGTGTTGTTTTCAAAACAATACACCATCTAGATCACTGCTTTATAAAACCCAAATCAAATGCTCAGAAAAAACCCAAATCAAATGCTCAGAAAATTACACGGTAAAACATGTTATCTTCGCCGATAGTGATTCAAATGCAGTCTGGATTGTTTTTACCATGCATAGTTTTATCCATGGATTTTAAAGGGATAGTCCCCCCCCCAAAAAATAAAACATTCCCTTCCAAGCCTGTATGAGTAGCTTTCTTCTGTTGAGCACAAAAGATGATATAGAGAAAATTGTTGGTAACCAAACAGTTGATGGTACCCATTGACTTCCATAGTATGGAGAAAAAAAAATACTATGAAAGTAAATGGCTACCATCAACTAAAAAAAAGGAAAAGCCTGAAAAGTAAGTCGCTTTGGATAAAAACGTCTGCTAAATGCATAAATGTAAATGTCAACTGTTTGGGAACCAGCTTTGTTCAAAATACCTTCTTTTGTGCTCAACAGAAGAAAGAAACTCATACAGGCTTGGAACAAGGGGAAGGGGAGTAAATGATGACAATTCCATTTTGGGGTGAACCATCATTTTAAGGATGCCAACAAACTTTCCATTTCGACATTTGAATAATTTGGCTACTGCTACAGAGCAAAAGATAAATCTGTGCCAAAATACCAGATTGTCTGATTAAATGCACAACCTTTGATATCAACAATATTTATTTTGCTTTCTTGAAATTATATTTAATATAATTGTCTTTAAATTGCATAATACATCTGTATCCATCATGCAAAGTCATGTAATATTAGCTCAAAAAGCATGAAACGTGACCCTGGAGCACAAAACCAGTCATAAGCAGCACAGGTAACAATTGCAAACAATACATTGCATGGGTCAAAATTATAGATTTTTCTTTTATGCCAAAAATCAGGATATTAAGTAAAGATCATGTTCCATGAATATATTTTGTAAAAGTCCTACAGTAAATATATCAAAAGTAAATTTTTGATGAGTAATATACATAGCAAAGAACTTCATTTGGACAACTTTATATGTGATTTTCTCAATATTTAGATTTTTTTTTTTGCATCCTCAGATTCCAGTTTTTCACATAGTAGCATCTCGACCAGATATTGTCCAATCATAATAAACCATGCATCCATGGAAAGCTTGTTTATTTTTAGCTTATTTTTTTTTAAAAAATTGACCCATGTGACCCGGTTTTGTGGTCCAGGGTCACAAATGGCTTAAACATGAAATTATTAAAGAATCCACCAATAAAAGGTAACCTAACATAACCTAATCTCTTATACTCTATGGATCACTTAAGTAAGTACATAATGTTCTTTCACTGTGTGTTACTAGGATTGTATTTCAAGGCTCCTTTGGATCAAAACACAACCTGAAACAGAATACCAAGTCACCATAATAATTTGAAAAAATGCCGTATTTACTTCCTATAGTTATTGTTACTGTTGAAAACAGTGGACTCTTGCTATTTGTATTTTAAAGGCACTCATTTAAGTTACTTCAAAGAATACCACGATCATCTCCATCTGCTAAAAGCAATCTTTAACTCAGTGACAACCAATAAAAAAAATATTGTAGCATGTTTATTTAGCAATTAGAAGGACATGCACGAGGCACCTGAGTTTGCATGCATGATCTGAAAGAGTTTCTACAAGCACTTTTAGATTTGCTGCATGTATGATATTAGTTTCTGCTGTACGGGCTGAGTTTTTGCATGTATGAACCTGTCAAGCTCGTGTCACTGCAACGTTAAGCGGAAGAGAGTGAATCAGATGCACATTATATACACCAGGACGTGGCAGAAGCTCACCGCAGTCCGCCGCATACTCCTCCCACTCGGCCGGAGAGCTGCAGCCGTGCTTGTGAAGGTCACTGTTGAAAAAATCCAAGGTGGAGAAATACTCGCTGGATAAAATCGCTCCGCATAAGTACAGCAGCGACAGAGCCGCCAGCACAACACCCCCGCCAGCAGGTGCCATGTTGTGAGAAATGTTATGAGCAGGTGAGGAAGGGTGTAGTCTGGGTAATGTAGTTGCGTGGACCTAAATCACTGTTTTCGACAGTGGTGACGTGGAAGAAAAAAACTACATTTCCCGTCAGTAGCCTGAAAAGCCCCGCCTCTTATGGAGGTTCAGGAAGCAGTAGGCGTGTGTTAGTGCTGTCAAATGGAGAATGGCACCCGGACTGTTTAAATGCGTCGAGTGTAACGAAGATGCAAACGAACTACATCGAGATTACAGCAACGGAATACTGAAGATCACTATATGTGTGAGTGTATTAAGTTCAAAATGTCAAGTTTAGTTTGTTTTCTCTGTTCTGTTGAGGTTAGCATGCGCACAAGGCCTGAGGTAACGTACTGATGCACATAGTGAAGAGCACTGCTGCATATATTTCTTTTTTTTTTGCTGGAAAAAAGTTATACATTTTCACAATTATTGACCAGAAAAAAAACAGAAGCAGAGAAAACATTTACAACAAATAAGTTCCCGTTATTCACAGCGAGCACCTTTAATAATAATAAATAAATAATAACTATAAAAAACTCTTATCTGACGCTGTAAAGCCATCTTCCTATAAATATCTGCATTTGAAATATATTATAGGCTTTTAATGGCTTTCAGCATAATGTAAGTAGCCTACGTTATAAACACCAAAATAAATATTTCATGAGAAAATATGCATATACAAATGATAAAATCAGTGTTTTAGCTAACATAAATTGCTATTCATAAACTGTCATTCAAAACTGAAACTAACTGATGTGTTCTTTCTCTACAGAGTTCATGCAAGAAGCCAGTTGACAAATACATTGAATATGATCCAGTTATTGTTCTGATAGATGCCACTTTATGCAAAACCCAGGCCTTTAGACATATCCTCTTCAACACTGAGATCAATGTAAGTAAAACTTTTATACTCAGTTTTTTAACAGATTTGGAGGAAAAACTATTCTTAAAGTTTGTAAAGTCTGCGTGCCGAGTACAGACCGCATAAATAGTAAATAAAGTATTGCATTGTGAACCCAGCCTCTGTTCCTCTCTCTGTAGATCCACTGGAAACTGTGTGTGTTCTGTCTGCTGTGTGAGGCGTATCTGCGCTGGTCCGTCCTGCAGGGGTCCCAGCCCAGCAATGACCCCGCTGATATCATCCGTTACACTAAAGAGTGGGAGTTTTACTGCGTGTTTGCACTGGCTGCACTGGGTAAATCATCGTTTGTAATGAAGTCAGGCACTGGCTAGTTAGAATTAATAAAATTGAGTTGTTGCGTAACAATGTAGCTTCGAGGTTATGGATTTGTATGAAGGTATTATGAAAGATTTAGGGGTTTGTAGTCTATTTTTCTAGGACTAGTATTTCTCCTGTGATCTGTTGAAAGGTATATTCTGACTGATCTGCAGGCGTACACTACCATTGATGATAATGTTTTATGGGAAAGGGTCAGTCCCCTTTAATTCCCCTTAAAAAATATAAAGGAGAAAACATTTAGAATAAAGAAAAACGTTTTGTACAGTACATAAAATACTGCTCAAGAGTCACGGAAAGGTAGGATTATTAATTTTTAAGAAGTCACTTATGATCTCCAAGGTAGAATTTATTTAAAAAACATTGTTAAATATTACAATTTAAAATAAACTCTTTTCTGTTTAAATATATTATAACATGTAATTTATTCCTGTGATCAAAGCTGAATTTTCAGCATCATTACTCCTGTCTTCAGTGTCACATGATCATTCAGAAACATTAAAATATGCAGATTTTGTGCTTATAAAAATGTTTATTATTAACAATGTTGAAAATGATTTTTTGTTTGAGATTCAGAACAGATTTTATTTGATTTATCTGACTTTTTTTGTAACTATATACAAGTCTTTGCTGTCATCTATTTCTGATCCGTTTAATGCATCATTGCTCAATATAAGCGTTAAATTCCTAAAACAATACTACTGTTTATATTAGGATTTGTTCATTTTGTACTTCTTTACATTGCATTATTTTCTTACTGTAGTATAGTAAGCATTATAAAACAGATAGTTCCTGTTCTTGATTCTGATTGGTTGAGCCAAGTTCGAAGCTGTTGTAAATTACACTCTAAACATACACCTTTGTTTACATTTGTGTGTTGCTCGGCAACCACTTTGTTGTAAATACAACCGTCTCTGAGGAACTACATTGTTTGGCGGAAGAATAATGTTTTTATCAATATCATTACACTTTATTTGCTCTGTTTTATTTTATGAAACCATACTACATATATGGAATAACCGTTTTATAAAAGCAGTGCGCCCCGTGATGCCGTGGTGTACAGTGAATTTATAACAGCTAAGGGGGTTTTAGGCACTCCGCTTCTGCTTCTTGGGGCTTATTGCTTTATTTTATTACATTCATGAGAATGGGGGGGGGGGGGGGTCCAAAATTAAACTTGTGGATTGTCATGAAAATAATAGCACCCTGCTAAAAGAAACTTTAATATAATTTTCATTTTGCAAACTATTAATTATACATTATTTATACATCATTACTACTCGGGTTGCAATACAGTAATGAGAAATTGAGAATATGTTTTGCACTTTAGCATAATGAGAATGTATTAAAGTAATGTCACCATGCATAAATTCACCCTAATTCTCCCGTGTTCTTTGTGTTTTTCTAGAGTTGGCCGTGTTCTGCACAGGTGTGTTGTTCATTCTCTGGACGGCGCAGCGCTGCTGTGGTTCCTCTCTAGCATTCACTCCGCTGTTGAAGGCACTTCTGCTGTCCAGCTACGGGAAAGTGCTGTTAATTCCAGCTGTCATCTGGGAGCACGATTTCTCCCCGCTCTGCTTCAGCCTCATACGACTGTTCGTCCTGACATCCAATTCACAAGCCATAAGAGGTGAATGTCAACTTTAATGGAATTTATACACGGTAAACCCATTCGCAGGCAGCGCAGGATAACCATACACTCTCTTTCATTCACATAAACACCCAGAGGCAAAGTGAAAAGTCCACATCACACTCACAGAACCAAAGTAAACACTTTCTCTTTCCCACAGAGGATTGTATTGTTTAGAGTGGGCCGTTGTTTGTGTAAGGTCTTCACGGGTGTGCTAACCACCCCCAGCAGTTCCTGTAGTGTGTGCAGATGGTTCACCAGCACTGTTATAGGGATATCAACAAAACATTGTTTAAGTGTATTTAAAGGAATAATACACATAAAAATGTAACTTGCCTGAAAAAGTCATCAGAGCATATTTGAAGAAATGTCTCATTACGTCACTTGCTCGCCAGTGGATCCTCTGCAGTGAATGGGTGCCGTCAGAACGAGAGTCCAAACAGCTGATAAAAACATCATAATAATCCACAAGTAAAATAAAGAATCCACAAGCTGAATGTTTGTAATCCATCATTAGGATGTTTAACTTTAAACAGATTCAGTGAATAAGTGGTCTAGTAGAGAAATATGCACGGATCAAGCACTGTTTATAAACAAAAACACTCCAAAACAGGTATGTTGGAAAATTTTGTTGTGAGAGGACAACATAGGATGGACTTTTTCACTGGAGGAAATGTTGTTATGGTTTATAGACTAGTATTTTGCCAGAAGCTTTGGTTTAAAGCAAAATAGCATAGCCTTAATGATGGATTTGTTTCTTAAAACACAGTTTTTCCACTTCACAAGACATTAATTGATGACTGGAGTGGTGTGGATTACTGTGATGTTTTTATCAGCTGTTTTTACTCTCATTCTGACGGCACCCATTCACTACAACTTGGGTGGTTTCAGGGTGAGTACTTTTGTTAGCAAATGTTCATTTTTGGCTGAACTTTTCTATTAATGGCGATTCATTTTGGCACCTTGAGTGACTGGTAACCAAGACCTTAACAAAAAAAAAAGAGATAAAAACTATACAGTTAGTCCGCTACATTGTGATTTTTCTAAAAGTATATGAAAATATCAAAAATCATCAAAGTGTGGGCAAATGTTAGTGTTCTTTATCACATCTGGACACAGCTGAAAGATGCTTTAAATGTATTGTAATGTGTAGTATAGATATTTCAGGGACTTGCTATTCTTGTCATGTGGTGCAACCAGCATGCAGGGAAAAATATAAAGTATGAAATTATATTATAGAGAGAACACCTGCAAACCTTTATGACTATATGTCAATAAGTGTACAAATATTTGGAGTACATTATGAACTTTTTTATTTTTAAAAAGCATTTTCTTCATCAAGGACACATTTTGTGTTTTCCATGTTTCAGTGATTCTGAACTGCAGTCGGTGGCTGTCTCTCCTGGCGGTGTGTGGTGGCTTGCTGTTAGAGACGTGGGTTGCCCAGGCTTTAAAAACACTGCAAGTCTGTTCACAAGACTATCTGTCAATGCTGTAGTCCAGAGGAACACGAGACCTTCAGTCCAGGAGTCTGGGTGATAAATGGATGCTCTATGAATTGAAGCTAAACTTTCTTCATGAATGATTCAAGTCCTCCTTGCCAACAGCGAAGAAAGTTTGAGTTACAAAACTGTTTACCTTGTAAAGTCTCAGCTGTGAATGTAGAGACTGCTTGTCATTACTTCAGAGATGTTGTTTGATCAAGATGTTCTGGACAAAGGAATTCATTGGCAAGTCTAAGTGAAACTAAATGAGGTCATATAGAGCAAATCGTTTATCTTTACTATGGTTATGAGTTTTTAACATGCTTATATGTCTGGTTTTATTAAGCTAACTCCGTTTAAGACCAGTAATTCGTCTTCACTTGTGAATTCTCCTCATACAGAAGAAATAGTTTGAGTCTGTATAGAAAAAGAGCAAGCTTGTGCAATTCTCACAAAATCCTGTATGTTTATAAAGACTTTGAAAGCACAGCTTCACATTCCTGAGGTCATTTGTCAAATTCCTCAATTAGCTCAAATATACTACAGATGCCTGTGGACTAGTGTCGACACGATACTGTACTGATCTGAACACCATCTGTTTTTATTGGGTTGTTTATGTATGGACTGTCTTACTGATGTAATTCATCCCTGTTACATAAATGTGAAGTGTGGGCTTTCAGTATGAACTTGTTCTGATGAAACTCAGGGAATAAACCTTGCGTTTGTTTGTGAAACTGAATGTTTTGTAACGGTTTAGCTGAGGGGGATTGTGGTTATTAAAGGCTATGTTTGATTCATTGTGGTATTGGTGCCTAAAATCCTCATTGGTATTTCATTGGCACAAATCAGCTGTTTATGTAAACTGAAGCGGTTTCATATTTCATAACTTTTAAACCACGTTTAAAAGTCGTAAGTAATGCAACAGAAAATATTTAGTATACAGCATTGAGTTTGAAGAGGGTACTTTTCATAATTGATGATTTCAGTATCAATCTCAAAGCATGAAAACCTTAGTTATTTTCACACACACATATGAGTATATATATATAATGAGTAACTTCTATACCTGATGCAGTAGTATTTAAAATGATAATTATGAATTAAGTGCTAACAATAATTTAAATCAGTGTTGTTTTCAGTGTGTGTAGGAGTAATATTCAATCCACACTGAATATATTTTGTCATCTGAAGATTGTTATGACTAAACACAGGTCAGTGTGGAACGTCCACAAGTCAGAACAGGTTTTTGAATATCTTTGGTGCTTGATCACACTGGTATTTGTTGTCGTTCCTGACATAGGGTTTGGTTCAGGTCTGAAGAATCTCTGTGTGTCTGTTTCATAGAGCGGTATTGTTTAAGAGTAAAATAGCATACTAAATAAGGCCTGACATGAAATTATCCAATCAGTAGAGAACGGAAGGTTGGGCTGCGCTCAAATTAAAGTCAATTAGTTTAAGTCATTCTTTGAATACTGTATTGTAATGTCATCATTTTCAGTAAAGTGTACAAGTTAGAAAAGTTAAAATGATGCTATAACAGGCCTACTTCCCAATGATATGAAAACTAAATTAAGGTCCTGGATGATGATCAGTCAATATACAGTGCCCTCCACAAATATGAGCAAAGGCGACTGGAAATAAATCTGCATTGTTTATCCTTTTGATCTTTCATTAAAATCACTAAATTCTAACATATGATTGAAGTAAAACAATTGCAAGAGGGGAGAAAATCTCATGATGAAATACATGTTTTCAAAAGATAGGTTGCTGTCTAATATAACACCCAGATTTTTGACTGTAGAGGAAGGAACAGTACATCCATCTAGTTAAAAATTGTGATCCAAGATATTCTGTGTACTGTTTTTTGGTGCAATAAGTAATATCTCAGTCTAATCCAAATTTAATTGAATAATATTATTGGTCATCCGATATTTTATATTTTTAACACACTCCGTTAGCTTAGATAGTTTAGAAGTTTCATCTGGTCTTGTTGAGATATATAGTTGAGTGTCATCAGCATAATAATGTAAACAAATCCCATATTTTCTAATAATATTACCAAGGGGCAACATGTATAATGAAAATAGCAGAGGACCTAGGACAGATCCTTGTGGTACTCCATACTTTACCAATGGTCCCAATATTAGTGGAGGGCACTGTAGCATTCCACGCTAAAATACACATGTGAATAAGGTAACATAATTGGTCTCCCTATTATAGTCAGAAATACTTTTTATTATTACACTTTTCCAATTAATTTTAAAATATATTATAAAATATATCTTATATATTTAGAGGCCAACTGCTAAACAATGTCAGGGAGTAAATCTAGCAACAAATCAGAGTCAGAGATAATATAGCAGAGGTTTTGGTATGAGTTCTAAATCATTTTAATTAATAACTCAGCTGGTTCATATACGGTTCATATAATGTTTACAGCATTTCGTAAGATAGACATTGATTATGACCTCATTAATTAAGATATTTATTTATTTATTTAATGTTTTGTCTTATAAGGACCATTTACACAAGACCTACTGAAGGTTAAAAACGTGACATTACAGAATGAAAATTTTAAACACATTGTCAAACCTAAAACTCAGGTATATGGTCGTAGTTAACTAAAACTAAAATTAAAACCATATAAAAAATGTTGTTACTTGAAGTAAAATATACTTGAACTGAAACAAAATTATATAGCTTATATATGCACCAAGGCATCACTCTTCATTTTCTTCTAGTTTAACTTGTACTAAAAAGGGCACTTAAAAAAAGATAATTAAAACTATGCATACATATTTAAAGAATTATAAACAAATTACTAAAACTTATATATATGGGGGCTATATAAAAATATAAAACACCAACCAGATGACTAAAACTTCAACTAAAATGAAAATAAAACAGAGAATAAAACAAATAAAACGAGAGAGAGAGAGAGAGAGAGAGAGAGAGAGAGAGAGAGAGAGAGAGAGAGTGAGTGTTTTAATGGGCAAATAGTGACCATTACAATATATTGTCAAATAACCCCAGTGAAGTGCTGCACTGAGCTGTGAACCCTAATATTGCTTTAAGAGGGGGGTGGGCTGAGGGCAAAAGGCTCAAACATGTCAAGAGAGACCCATACCCTCATTCTTCAGTGACAATATTAGAAGAATTATTCAAGTCACAGAAATGTTTTACAGTTTTAGTTTAATTTCAATACTACTGCATTGTATTTTAGAAGCATGTCATTAAATCTCTTGATTTGTATGGATTACTTTTTGAAGCTTGGATGTTTTGGTAGAATGGACTTTCATTGAAGGAATAGAAAGCTCTATTAGGTTTCATTAAAAAACAGTTAATGATGACAGAATTGTCATTTTTTTATGAACTATCTTCTTATAAAATCCTTAATTTCTTCATAGAACTGTGCACTAGTTCACCAAGGTGTTTTCCCTGCTTTAACAGATGTAGTGGCTCCTTTACCACGGTCTCTGCTGCACTTGTCTTTCACTTGTTGGATTTTGAGCAGGAAAATCCCTGGTCAACGTGACGCGGACACATTCAATAAAGATTACAGTAATCCAGCTCAATCTCCTGAACAGGTGCTTAGGCCCAAACTCAGAGGTGTGGATTTAGATTTAGAGATTTAGTGCACAGCAATAAAACACCATCATATGGAAACAATGAAGACGAGCGTCTAACCTCCCTTTTGCTAAAGGACACTGTATAACTGTATCAGTATTGACGCAATATCCTATTAAATGTTCTGAGATATCGAGTTAAAGAAAGCACAGTTACACCTGTGAGCAGTGCAATATCATATTATCATCAGTGGCCTACAGCTGTGTAAAACACCACATGGCTGTTTTTCATCTCCTCAATATTCAGCATGAACGTGTGATTTTTACCCCTTTGTCAGTTTGTTCCTGGCAGATCAGGCAAGGACTCAGTGTTCTGCCCATTAGTTATATGCCAATTAGTGCTGGACGCTATTCAAGTCAAGTCAAGTCACCTTTATTTATATAGCGCTTTTAACAATACAAATTGTGTCAAAGCAACTGCACAATATCAAAATAGGAAAATAGTGTATCACTAATGTAAAATTATAAGATTAAACACCCATTTTTCAGTTAAAGGCATTTCATTATTGAATTCAGTGATGTCATCGTCCAGCTCAGTTCAGTTTAAATAGTATCTGTGCAATCAAGTCGTGATATCGCTGGAACTGAAGTGTCCCCAACTAAGCAAGCCAGAGGCGACAACGGCAAGGAACTAAAACTCCATCAGTGATCGAACGGAGAAAGAAACCTTGGGAGAAACCAGGCTCAGTCGGGGGACCAGTTCTCCTCTGGCCAGACGAACCAGTAGTTTGTTCCAACTGCAGCAGAGTCAGATTGTAAGGGCTCCACTGGTTCCAGTGGTCTTTTCCCGATGGCTGTCTAGGTGACGAGGTCCTCACTGGGGATCTGTCTCTGGAGCTCATCTAGGTGTCCTGGTCTCCGCTGACGTTCAGAGCTGTAGAGGTCGTCTCTAGGTGCTGATCCATCATCTGATCTGGATACGGACTGGATCTGTTGACTGCAGTGATCATCTGATCTGGATATGGACTGGATCTGTTGACTGCAGTGATCGTCTGATCTGTATACGGACTGGATCTGTTGACTGCAGTGATCATCTGGGCTGGATACGGACCGGATCGGGTGGCTACGGTGACCTCGGAATAAGAAAGAAACAGACTAATGTTAGCGTAGATGTCATTCTTCTTACGATGTAACAAGTACATCGTGTTTTATGGGAAGTGTTCCTGGTTCCGGTTGACCTAATTAATGCAGCCTAACAATCCTTTAACGGATTTGAATATTAGAAGCGTATTAGTGTGTTAAGTGTACGCCAGGTTAAAGAGATGGGTCTTTAATCTAGATTTAAACTGACAGAGTGTGTCTGCCTCCCGAACAGTGTTAGGTAGATTGTTCCAGAGTTTGGGCGCTAAATAGAAAAAATATCTGCCGCCGGCAGTTGATTTTGATGTTCTAGGTATTATCAAATGGCCAGAGTTTTGAGATCGTAGCGGACGTGGAGGACTATAATGTGATAAGAGCTCGCTCAAGTACTGAGGAGCTAAACCATTCAGGGCTTTATAAGTAATTAACAAGATTTTAAAAGCTATAAACAATGTTTAATAGGGAGCCAGTGCAGTGTTGACAGAACCGGGCTAATGTGGTCATACTTCCTGGTTCTAGTAAGAACTCTAGCTGCTGCATTTTGGACCATCTGTAGTTTGTTTATTAAGCGTGCAGAACAACCACCTAATAAAGCATTACAATAATCTAACCTTGAGGTCATAAACACATTAATTAACATTTCTGCATTTGACATTGAGAGCATAGGTCTCAGTTTAGATATATGTTTAAGAGGAAAAATGCAGTTTTACAAATGCTAGAAATGTGGCTGTCAAAGGAGAGATTGCTATCAAATAGCACACCTAGGTTCCTGACTGATGATGAAGAATCGAGAGAGCAGCCATCAAGTGTTAGACAGTGTTCTAGATTATTACTTGTGTGGTTTTTAGGTCCGGTAATTAACACCTCTGTTTTTTCAGAATTTAGCAGTAAGAAATTATTCGTCATCCAGTTTTTTATATCGACTATGCATTCCATAAGTTTCTCAATTTGGTGTGTTTCACCGGGCCGCGAAGAAATATAGAGCTGAGTATCATCAACATAACCCTGTGTTTCCTGATGATATTTCCCAAGGGTAACATGTAAAGCGTGAAAAGTAACGGCCCTAGTACTGAGCCTTGAGGTACTCCATACTGCACTTGTGATCAGATATGATATCTCTTCATTCACTGCTACGAATTGATGGCGATCAGATAAGTATGATTTGAACCATGCTAATGCACTTCCACTAATGCCAACAGAGTTTTCAATTCTATTCAAAAGAATGTTGTGATTGATAGTGTCGAACGCAGTGCTAAGATCCAGTAGCACTAATAGAGAGATACAACCATGATCAGATGATAAGAGCAGGTCATTTGTCACTCTAATGAGAGCAGTCTCAGTATTATGAGATGATCTAAATCCTGACTGGAAATCCTCACAGATATCATTTTTCTCTAAGAAGGAATATAATTGTGAGGATGCTACCTTTTCTAGTATCTTTGACAGAAAAGGGAGATTCGAGATCGGTCTGTAATTAACTAGATCTTTGGGGTCATTCAAACAGCAATGTGACCGGTGCTACTGTTGCATATAAAACAGAGCATCTCTGGCTCTGATCAGATTAGTATAAAGTCATGCTATAGCTACGGCGTACAGGCTAAACGTACCAGGGTTGAACTAAATAATGTGAACACCCATTGTTATTATAGGGGTTCATTTGTGTAGTGTACAGTGCAACTTCATTTGTATTTATCTTTTTATTGTCTGTATTCTCTAGTTTGTGAAGTGTAGTAAGTTGTGTTGAGAAGAGGTTACTGCAAGCATTTGGTGAAAAAGGGTGTCAGATTTCCAAATTGGTAAAATCCTGGGAGCGTGGAAGTCTTTATGTTTTTGACTGTGTAGTATACACAAAACATGGCAAGACTTCATCAGCATAGAAGACGAGTTGGTGAATAATAGGGACTGTCAGCCACTAAGAAAGATTGTGTCCAAACAAGCAAACCTCAACATTGACCCTTGAAGACCCTGTTTTCACAAAAACCAACCACAGAGATTTTCACAGAGCCAGCACTTTTTTGAAAGAGCTGTGATTTGTAGAACTTTAATCACAGATACTGATGCTAAATTGTGAAAAAGATGCTGTTGTGATCATAAAACCTCTTCAGAAGAGAAGAAATTGTTGAATAAAGTCGTTACTTTTGTTTTCTTTGCGCACAAAAACATTTTCATAAAATTTGCGGTTGGACCACTGATGTCACGTGACTATTTTAATGTTTTCCTTACTTACCTTACCTTTCTGGGCCTTGAATGTGGAAGTTGTGTTACTGTCTATGGGAGGGTCAGAAAGATCTCGGATTTCATCAGAAATATCTTAATTTGTGTTCTGAAGATGAACGAAGGTCTTATGGGTTTGGAACGACATGAAGATGAGTAATTAATAACATAATTTTCATTTTTGGGTGAACTATCCCTTTAATGCACACTAAATCCATACAATATTATATAATTTGGTAGTACAACACAACGTGTTGCATATTTTATTTGTGCAAAGATGAGTCGGCCTATGATACTGTAAAGTTGCTTTGACACAATCTGTATTATTAAAAGTGCTTTATAAATAAAGGTGAATTGACTTGACTATGTTCATTTAGCTTTTTATCACTTAATAAGAAACACCACAATTATTAAATTGCGCTATCTGTTATTGGGATTAGTTGTTGCAGGTGTGTTTAATTAGGGTTGGAGCGAAACTTGGCAGGACAGGTTTAGACACTCCTGACCAAGATGAGCTTCAAACTATGACCAGGCTACACAAATCACCTGACTTGAATATAATCAAACCACTGTGGACTGTTTGATGAGAAGAAAGAGAAACAGATTGCCTTCTTCAACATCTTTGTTGTTCTGATAGACGTTCTGAATGCTGCCTACATTATTTTGTCCAAAGAAAAGAAAATGTAGAATTAACCTTTTTTAATATTTGAAAAGATTAGTTTGACATTACAGTCAACAGTTGGTTTTGAATATCTAATGACACAAATCTTACAAAAAAATTACTAGGATGTGATTTCATAGCTAGTTTATACTTTTTATTATGCACATAAATGGACCAAGGTGAACATATTTTGACAGGATGTGAACCCTGTTTGGATTTAGACAGTTGAATGCAACTCACTAAAAAGTCCAGTACAAATATTACTGCCACTCTTACCATTTAACAATTCAATTCAACCTTTGTGGCCAAAAAGGTGTGGACTTTGACGTATACATTCTTCAAAGGACACAGTCCCTGAATTGGGACACAGTCTTTGTCAACACCTGACCTCATTAGGCAGGATAGTCAAATAATACATCATAAAGGAGATGGAAAGTTAAATTGAGTGCTTTGCATTATTGGATGCAATATTCCACACAGTAAGCTCTTGTGTACTGTTCATTTTGGCGTATGTAGGTCAGGCTGATATTCTATGCATATGATTTGCATTCTGTGCACAGTATACATACTAAATACTGCAGCAGAGTGGTAAATGAAAGTGTGCTATTCCAACTTCCAAATATGTATACTGTGTACATTAAACATGTTTTCTGCATATAAAGAATAGAGTCAGTGGATGCCCTATCGTTTTCAAAATGAGCATAATGTGTGAAATATTGTATCCCACAATGCATCAACTTGACTTTCTATTTCCAGTGTAATGGATTAAACTAAAGTAGTATCAACTGTATTCATTATTTGACGGGAAATGGCATTTAAATGCAAAATAAACAACTGGAAATAAGCAAAAAGGTCATGTGACAACAATGCCTGCTACAGTCTGAAGCGCTTATTTTGGAAAGCCACATTTTTCTCCACTATTGTTTAAAAAAAATCAAAATAAAGGTATTTTTATTGCTGTCAAGCGACTAATCGCATCCAAAATAAAAGTTTTTTTTCGTAATATTTGTGTGCATACTGTGTATATTTATTAAGTCCATATAAATACACACACATACAGTATATATTTTGAAAATATTTCCATGTATATATTTATATTTATATGCATATAATTGATATTATATATAAATATTTTAAATGTATAAACTTAACATATTTTTCTTAAATATATACATGCACGTGTGTGTATTTATATATACATAATAAATATACACAGTACATACATATATTATGTAAACAAAAACTTTTATTTTGGATGCGATTAATTGTTTGACAGCACTAGAATTTATTTCATAATTATGTTGATATTTATATTGATTGAATGAAGAATTTGAACACTAAAATTCTACAGTGACACAAAAACGCATAAAAACCAGATGGTCCATACATTATTACATTTATTTGATATCGCTAACACACACAATAAAACACACAAAAGGATCATTCCTGTATCAATGATCAGCTCAAACCTCACATATGCAATGTTTTGTGTTTAAACACAATTGAAAAACATTCAAAAACACAGAATGACTGAAAACAAACACACAATTGCCATCTAACCATGATTTAACATATTTGTATGCAAAACTGCAGCAATCATTTCACAACCAACCACAGAGATCAAACAGGCCAAAAATCACTTTTACTGACTTCTATGCAAATTACGAAAACCGAGTGGGAATTTCCGAGCAGGATCACAGCAATAAATCACCGCAGGGTAGAAGATAATGAGATGTGTGGTGAGCAGAGGTTTTCTGGGTGGAACTTTCTTCTGTTAATGAGAGGGACTGAAATGCATGCATCGATGCTGGATTTAGATATGAAATAGTATGATAACAGAGATGGCAAAAACACCTGGATTCAAAGTCAAGGTGCGTCAAGGCACGATGTGTGAAGTGCAATGCTGATTTTGGTCAAAGCACACAAAGCCTTGCTGGTTGCATATCATTTTTCATTTCTTTTCTCTCAGAATTGAAGGTAAAATATTGGAAGAGTGATAAAATTGAATCAGGATTTGTGTAAACGCTGCAAATAGCCACTTGTTTGTGTCTGCTGGTGTGAGAAAAAAGATTTCAGAGCTCAAGCACAATAGAGGTAGAAGACATTCTCTCTCGGCTGATATTAATAGTCTTGTAGAGGAAACACTCTCTGATGATTATCAGTTATGAATCACAGAATTAGATGATCCATAACAGTTCAAATTTTGAATTCCAGGCATTCGATTCACCAACACATCAAGACAATGTTACACCGCATGCTATGATATGCACACACTGAAGCTTTTTGGTGTATTTAATGGGCATTGTACTTGCCAAAACAAAATGTATTATCTCACATTATGAATACAGGTGACCTTATGCGAGTCACTTGACACTTGAGCAAAAAGAGATATGATGACACTCCCATGATATACACTGAGAGGAAGTGCAAGCACAATGGAAGACTGGGTCCAAGCAGCAATTATAAGTAAATAAATACAAAATCTAGAATACCTTTACACAAGGTGAGAAGTAAATACTATTGAAATGTTATGGAGCTGGTTATATTACTTGCTTATAGATATGTTCATAATGAGTTACACACTACATAATGCAATGAGCAAACTGGGACATTGCGTTTTGTTTTGGTGATGCTGTCACGAGCTATTTGTGCTGGTTATACCCTGGATTACATTTCAGCAAACAATTGGTAGCATTTCCAGCATATTCAGAATTCATATTTTGAATAAAAAAAACAAATCCCTGTCTTCTGCAAGCACCCAGCGAGCGACTGCTCAACAAGAAATAAGACTTCTGAATTCAGAGGGGTGAAGCATCTAACAAATGTCTAGAAATTCATAACCGGAAGTTTAACATGATTTACTGTAAACCTCATTATGAAATATGCTTCTCCCCTTATAAAAAAATCGTATACAATTTCCAATGTTGATTAAATCAGGAAAAAAAAATACTATGTAGAATATTATACAATAAATAATATTTCTCAATTATATGTCCTATAGAAAGAGTCTGCTGTAAAACTAAATGCCAGCAAACTAAATTATGGCACAGCATGTTTTCATTAAAGGATAAAAGTCAAGCGTTTTAGATTGTGATATGGAACGAGTCATGGATCCAGCTGTCTTTGGATGTCCCGTTTTTAGGAGAGGTATCGTTTCCATCTGGCGTTTCGGTTGGTGTCATACCGGACTCAGTATAATATTCCTCATCTTCGTCGAAATAACCGTTCTCCATCCCGTAGGGTCCATCCGCACTGGACACAGCGGAGAGGTCCTGGCAGCTGCCCTTGTACTCCTGGATGGACTCGTGAAGGGACCAGAGCTGACAGAGCAGGGACATGTCCTGCTGCCGCAAACCCACCTGTGCAAACAAACTCGGATGAGTGCTTACGGACACATCACAGGGGCTAGAACAAAGTGACTCAAAACCAAACATTTACTTTGAAATCGATCTGTGGGGTTTACTCTCATAATGCATGCAGGTGTTTGCATTCCAAACCTTATGTTCTTCTGGTTTAGCGTTGTTCTGATATTGTAATTATTTTTCCAAGTAATGGTTCGAGTGTCACAACAAAATGTAATCTTCAAATATAGGCCTACTCAAAAGTAGACCTAAACGGAACCTGTTGTTTGGAAATGTTTACAAAATCACAATAAGTTAGGAACCCTGCATTTATGTTCAATCGCAGGTGTATTTAGAACATTCAAATGGAATATTTTTGGGCAACACATACAGTCCTTAACAGAACACTAATTTTGAACGTGTTTGTGGATCAGGGTCATGCTCAGAACATCTGAAGCGATCATTTGTGGCCATCGCAGGCAAGTTTCGAATGTATGAACAGAACAATCGAATCGAACACCGTTGGGAATCACATTAGTTTTCAAAATATTCAAATAATAATACAAAAAATGGTTTCACCGGTAGGTTACGAATTTGCAAACTGAACATTTTTGTTCATCACAGGTGAGACTGAACAAAAACGACGAACCGAACATTGTTCGATTGGTGGACTAAGGGAGTGTTCTAATTAAACATTCAGAATAACGGTCACGTTTAAAAAAATCTCAAGTGAAGATTTTTATTTTTCTCAATAGTATAATCTAACATTTCTTTGGGCATAGCAAGTGAATTCAAAACATCACAGACATTTCTGTTAATCACTGGCGCAATCGGATCATTCTAATCGAACAATGCTGGGGATCAAAGCAAACAAAAAACAAACCAAATAATAAATTAGGCATGACAAGCGCAATCAGAACATTCAATCACGTGGGTGTTCTAAACATTCAAATCGAACATTTTCTAGGATCATGGTCACATTCAGATCACTGGAAGCGGTCATTTTTGGCCAAAGTTGCGAATATTCGAATCTATTAATCTGTGCATCGAAGGCGCGTTCATTCTGGTTCCTTCCGAACTTTCGAATCGATTCGCGTTACAAAAATTGTTCTATTCGTGACTACGCTGTCCAAGCATGTTTACTAGGTAGGAAGGTCACTAGCCTTTAAAACACAGGCACTAACACGTTAAATGAACGCCTGCAGTCGGGAGAACAGCTGTTGCTTACTATTCTGTACCCTTACCATCTCTTTTCTGAGCAAAGCAAGGGCGGCATCCAGGTTTGCTGGTTTATTCGCCAGCAGATTGTCCGTGTTATTCCTTCCTCGGCTCAAGTCGTCCTGAATCATGGTCTTCTTCACATACATCCTCTCCATCTCTCTCCACGAGCCGCCGCTGGAGTTGAGCAGTCCGCTTAGGCTCTTGGGCAGCGGCGGCAGACCCTCAATACAGGCCAGCATACCGACCGCTGCTCCATTCCCAACCTTACCATTCATACTAACATTCACAAATAACACGCTCTGCTTACAGACGAGTGTACAGTGACGACAGTTTCTTAAAGACCTTTACACCCTGACGTCGAATAACCCATGTAACAGCCACCGCTCCGAACAACACTATAATCTAAAGCTAGGCTGGGACTCAACTCGCACTTCCTGTCGCTTTAAAGAGACCCAGAGCAGACTGGGCGTGGCCGCTAATGACGGACCGCGAGGTCATTGAATATTCATGAGAATTAAGTTCTGAATTAATCTTTTCTTCTGATCAAAGCGCAGCCAGAGCTATTGTGTGGTAACCTACATTTTCATCACACGTATGATATTGTTTGGTCTTGCTACTAACATTTTTGAAAAACAAACAAACAAACAAAAATCTGTCATTTTAGGAAAAACTCAATTATAATAAAATAAATCTACTTAATAAATATAAATAAAATAAATAGCAAAAACTATTGAATTAAATCGCACGCCACATAAATAAATAAAAGACCAAAGATTTTGAAATGTATTCATTTTGTTTTTAAATGAACTTAATATTACTTGGATTTGCTACTGACCTAACTTTGAAAAAATAACAAACAATAATAAAAAAATAATTTAAAGAACAACACACACACACACACACACACACACACACACACACACACACACACACACACACACACACACACACACACACACACACACACACACACACACACACACACACACACACACACACACACACACACACACACACACACACACACACACACACACACACACACACACACATTTTGATCAAAATGTAATCTAATCAAAGTGCAGACAAAGCTGTGTGGTAACCTACATTTTCATCACATGTATAATATTTGGATTTGCTACTAACCTGCTTGAAAAAACAAACAAACAAAAAAAACACAGTAATTTTAGAACAATAAAATAAAAAGTGAAATAACATAAATTAATTACCGAATGAATCCCAAAGATGTTTGCAATCTGTACTCAAAAATTTTGAACAAAAATTTGTATTATATTCATTTTTACAATGAAGAAAATAGTACTGGTATTTGTACTGGCCTGTTTGAAAAATAATAATAATTCTGAGAAAAACAAAATTATAATTAAAAGGAAAATAAATACATAAAAGATGAATTAATGAAGTGAATAAGGATAAACTAAATAAAGATTTAAAAAAAGATTTTGCAATCTGTTTTCAAAAATTCTTAAAAATATGTACTTATATATAAACACATGAAAAATATTACCTTTAAGAAGTGCAAAAAAAATACATGTATAAATACCAATATGTTTTTTTCTATGTTGTTATATTGTAATTTAGCATTGGTGTTTTGATTACTGGGTTCAATCCAGATCACAGTCTAATGGCAGCTCAGACCTTGGCGTGAGGAGCACATGGGCAGGATATGGCCAGATGAATTGACTCAGGGTGAGGTCAGGGCCGGAATCCTGACAGAACAAAGGTGTCAGCAGCGGACAGATGGTGAGCACGAGCAGCCACGGACCCCCAGCTGCAGCTGGACACAAAGCACTGACATGAGGCCAGTACAAAGACACACACACACACACACACACACACACACACACACACACACACACACACACACACACACACACACACACACACACACACACACACACACACACACACACACACACACACACACACACACACACACACACACACACACACACACACACACACACACACACACACACACACACACACACACACACACACACACACACACCAGCTGCAGCCGGACACAAAGCACTGACACGAGGCCAGTACAAAAACAGCAAAGACAGACGCACACACACGCACGAACACACACATGTTGGTTTTTATGGTTTACAGGGATTCTCCATAAGCGTAATGGTTTTAAACTGTATGTGATATTGCCCTACACCTACCCTACACCTAAACTCAGTCCTCAGGAAACTTTGTGCATTTCTACTTTAAAAAAACTCACCACATTGAAAATGTCCTCATAAATCACCTTCTCCTTGTAATACCTATGTCATACCCATGTCAGTATACACATTTGTGTCCTCATAAACCACACACACACACACACACACACACACACACACACACACACACACACACACACACACACACACACACACACACACACACACACACACACACACACACACACACACACACACACACACACACACACACACACACACACACACACACACACACACACACACACACACACAAAGACAAAGCTGCTAAACTTCACGGCCTCCTTTACCAACCAAACAACTACATACACACAATGAACACAAGTGAAATCCACAATCCGGCTGAAACTGTTATCTGTGTTGAATACTCTTGAGCACAGTGTGGTTGGATAAAGATCTGACCATTAAAACATTCTGTCATGACAATAGATCCAAACAATTCACTTTTTACTGGCTCTTGTGACACTTTTCTGTTCTGTACTATCAACACAAGACACACATTATGATGAATGGTATAACATGATTACGATATTCTGCTTGGGTAAATTTGGCTAAAATCCATTTATAATATGTTTTCATGCTGTATAATGGATCAAACATTACATAATTTTAACACAGTCTTCAACAATTCTCCAGGAAGTAACATAAATTTTGGTGGGAAAATAACAGTATATGTGCAATATTTTTGTGGCATTAGTTGGTGTTTGTCACTCTGACATTCAGTCCCGTTTGATAAAATGACACAAATCACATTTCTGAAGAAATGAACACCATTAGTCAGTCAGTGCTTAATCTTAAAAAACTTGCTCTTATTTCAATCCTGAACTAGTTGAGAACCTTCGAATCAAACTATTTGGGCATCAAAGACATGTTCAAAATATTTGCTATTTCAACATTAAGTTCCTTCTGAACTTTCAAATATGTGCTTTGACCATTGCTCTGTTATCCTTTGCGGTGTCTTAAGCACAACACAGCATTTTAAAAACATGTTGCTTAAGTTAAAATAAGTACTACTTTTCTCAATATTCAATTCAAGCTTATTTGTATAGCGCTATTATTTATTTGTACTACCCCCCCTTTCTTGAGATAAATCATTCAAAGTGAACATGTTTGGCATCACAGTTATTTTCAAAACTTTCGATATGAACATTAAGTTCCTTCAAAACTTAAAAAAAAAAAAAATTCCAACACATTTTGTGTGAATAGACCCAAGTCTACTTTTTTCTGTAAAATAATTTCTTAAAATTACAAACAAGCATATTTATTTTTTTAAATATTACTATTTAAATATTACTACTAAATAAAACTCAATGAAAATAAATACTTAAACATTTTCACAATTTTTCACCAACGAGTGTTTCAAAAAGACAAAGGGATAATGAAATACATAATTGAACATTTATTTCAACAAAGTTAACTCCAACAGTTTATAGGCAACATGAGTCCAAAATAAATCAGGCACAATTTAGTTTTTAAAACACGATAGAAAAATCCACTTAACAAACATTTATAACCACTTAATAAACTTCTTAATTTTTATGTTAAAACAGAGTATCAATATAAAACCATTTTGAGTCTGCCCCTAAATTGGCCAACAATAAATTGTGCAAAGTTTTCACTCCCAACAGAGAATGATGCATTAACAGACAGAACCTGCAGTGCATGTTAAAACCACAGCATACATTACAAATGACATCACCGACGCCTGCAGCATGTCAAACACTAAACAAATCAATGCGCCCTGCCTCTTTTTACGTAAATCAACGTTATGCGCACGGGCCTGTAAGTGAACCACGTCAGAAGTAACATCTGCATGATCTACAAGTAACCCGAGCAGAGTGAACTCGTCATCAGGCATTGTTTCCTTCAAAGGTGGGTCCCTGGTTTTGAAACAACAATACTCGTGACTTAACAATATATCATGACTATTATTACATCAGAAGGTTTTAACCTGCACACCCAAAATTCACTTAGTTCTGGGTGGGGTTCATTTTGAATGCGTGTCTTCCTCTAGGGCACAAAGTAGATGTGAAATGTTTATTCAGAAGGTGGCACAAGCTCCGCCCCCACTCATGGGCCAACCTGCCAGAGCTGTTATTGATGACACCGAGATGAAAGCGACCTTGTAAAGCCTGATCCGGCAGAAAGCTAAGCACATCTACATCCCACAGCGGACAACTGACAGCCAACGCGTGCGAAATTCAGTACTGCTGATTCGACATGAACCGCGGACATCAACCCACACCTCTTTAAACCACTCACTCAATTTCAACTAAGCTGTCAATCACGGAAAACATTCTTCCCATGAGGAAAAAACGAGGTAGAATAAGTCAGTAATTGCACAAAAGTGCAAAAGGAAATTTTTGTAGACTTAAATGACTTATACATTTATTTAAGAACTGTCGCTTATAGCTATTGCATTGGAATTAATATATCTCACTACTATGACATAAAATTAGATTTAATCTTTCTATTTGAAGCTATACCTGAGCAATGGAATATCACAACAAACACCTCTCCTAGCTTTATTAAAGCCCTACAGACTGTACTTCCTCTCAGGGATTATGACAGACAGGAATCCAGATGTTCATTAATTGTGGACTCTGGGACTTTGATGTGGCACACGGGGCAGTGGACGGTGATCAGGTTTGGAGGATTGTTTGCTTGCTGATCCGTGACGAGCAGAACGGCGTCTTCCACCTCCTCTCTCTGCTGTACTGTGGACGTGGAGGACTTGGCTTTTTTCTGCTGGAAGTAATCAAAGATATGTTCAGATTTATGGTCGTCCCATGATCTCTTCTTGGCTCCTGAAGGCATCGTCCCTGATGTCCGGGGGCTGCCGATGCTTCTAGGGCTCGGAAAGTTGGATTCAGGCTTTTCGGAGCCTCCAAAGTGCTTGGAACCGGACCCTGAAGTAACTGAAGTATGGGAACTTTGGGGACCGCCAGTGTTTCGGAATCCTGAGCTTTTAGCATCTGATCCTAGGTTTTGGTTACTTCCGACGAGCTTAGAAAAGTAACCCGGTGTTCCAGTTGCAGACTTTTGGGGGCTTCCTAAAGTTTTCGACTGTGAATCTTGGAATTTCGAAGTTTGAGCACTGCTGCCGAAATATTTGGAGAGATACGACTCTGGCTTTGGCACTGTGGCACTGTATGATTGATGGTTATTGATCAGGCTAGTTTGCCCGTCTAAGGCACTAGATGAAGATGGTCCATTGCATTTAGCAGGGTTTGCTGTTGAGGCGTCTGCGGCAGGCTTGGAGGAACCAGCAGCACTGACTGCTCTCTCGGGAGATTTGAGGACTATGGCCTGGAAGAGATCTCGTACTGACCTCTGCTTGCCTTTTAAGTCATTGACTTTGGTAATTCTCACAGGCGAGCCATTGATGTTGACAAAGGCATTAGTGTTACTAACAGACTTTCTACGGGGAACATTCGAAGCACTTGAGCTGACTCTTTTGGACGAGTTTGCCTCACTGGGCTGCAGTCTTGGAAGGAGCGGTGAGTCAGGAGGAGAGGCGAGAGGTTGGGGTTGTGCTTTAGGAGGACTCTGACTCTGCTTGTTCATGGAAGTCTGTGTGTTCCCTCCAAGAACAAACCCTCTCCCACTGAATGGAATGACATTTCTGAGGTCTTGTGAGTCAGAGCCTGCAACACAATACATATAGTTCAGTCATTTAAAGCTAAAGTTTGATTTTCTAGAAAAGCATACAATGTGGGGCTATCAAAACATTGCTCTTTGTTTGTTTAAGCAACTCCATATTGCAACACAGGCTAAACCAATGGAATTAAGTTTGGGGGTGGGATATGTTTGTTTGACCAATGGCAGAGAGGTTTTGTGTTCATGTCTTTGTACAATCCATAATTATTACTTGTAAACTCTGAATTTTCTGAGAGCTGCCACTTGTACCACCTGACCTCCGCAACATCAGATGGAAAAACTTACAATGGCAGCGGCTCCAAAAGTAAAATGTAGTTAAGCGATAAACGATGGGACAATACAATACAGTTTGATGTAGCTAGATAGAAATGCGAAATAAATAGGAATGAATCCCATTAAACTTTTTTTTATTCATAATCTTTGTTGTTGTTGTATTGCAGTTTTGTTTGATTACTGAAATTGCACAATTATTTACATTATGGCATTAACATTGCTGGCACAGAGCAACATACAGCACCATGGTATAATAGTAATTATGGAAAAAGCAACATGGCGTGAATATAGCATTATTTAAACCTATTTTTAAATGTATTTGAAAAATTCACTGTTATAAGGTAGGTGGCGCTATTGCACATCTTCTGAAAGTGTTTTACATTTCTGGATCAAAACATGGCGAAGAAGCAGATACAAGTGATCGCAATCAACCCAGGAAGTGCTATCCACCTTATTTTTCAATGCGGAAGTAAGCTGTTTTCTGTGAATGTGCGAGACTTCCGCTTCATTAGCCACAGCAGGGAAATAACCAGAAGAATAACAAAGTGCCATACATGCTAAAACTGTTTGCGCTGCAACCCAGTGTGTTTATATTTAAGACATTACCTTAAAATTATATGGTAAGAAACATATTACATTGACAAACCGCCATGGCCGCCCATATGGTGAAAAATAATGTGGATATTACTGTGCACGTTTTTTTTTATTTTTGGGGGGGGACTCGATCTACTCCATCTATGTTTTGATCACTGTTCTGAATCCGGTCCAGTTGTAGTCTTAAAAAAAAAATGCAGATGCTTTGTTCTTTCTTTTGACATATTGCACATTCAGATATGCATGCAACAAACTATTCTGGGGCCCATGAAAATATTGTGAAAATGATAAAAAATGCTGGCAGTGGTTGGTAATATTTTTAAAAACACTGGTGGGAAAAGAGATAATAATGTTGGAATTTTGACTTGATCACCTGTTGTACTGCTTGGAGGCTTTGATTTCTTGGAGGTCTCATCGGAAGGATTCTTGCCTTTCATTTTATCACTTTTGCCTGTTTTCCCATAATTCTCTGGCTCTTTGATTTTGGTGTATGTTCCACCACAGGTTCTCTGGTGCTCAGCCCACCAGGGGTCTCTGGCTGAGGGAGGTCTGTTCATGGCACGCTTCACGTATCCAAAGAACGGTCTGCGATTCTGACACGGTCCACTACAGCGCCACCAGTGCTGCCTGTACACGTCCACCTCATCGTGAAAGGAGTGATATATCTGTGAAAAGAAAGACAATATTAAATCACAGATATTGGAGTCATTAATATTTCGAGGTTAAACTCTAACCACTTATGAAGTCATGAGGTTTCCAGGTCCAAAAATCTACTCCGTTTCAACTGAGAATACCATCTCAACAGCCATTTATGAGCACTATTTATTTATAGCACATATTTAAGCTAAGCTTTTAAAATCTCATGGTCTACGCTACAGTCTTCAGGTTTACGGTGTTCCAGTCACCAATATTTTATCAATTAATAAAAGATGTCTCACTGTGTGTCATGAATCTGGTCTATGAACTTCCGTTAACTCACCACCAGAGGTCACTCGCTCACCACATGGACTCTTGCACTACACTAACTGTTGCACTCCACCTCAGACTACAATTCCCATCATCCATTGCACTGACGACACACACAGCTGATTGCACTGATCACACACCCTACATAAACCATGGACTTTCTCTTCCTCTCTGCTGAGTAATGTATAGCGTATATCCTAGCGGTAGCTACGGAGCCCACGCAGTTGTTATAGTCTTGCCTTGCTAGTTTTCTCGTGTTTGATACCTGCCCGTGTTTCCTGGATTAACCCTTTGCCTTGCCGTTCAGACTTTGTTTGTACCTCGTTTGGATTATTGCTCGTGTACCTGGATTATCTCTCTGCCTTGCCCTGTTGGATATTGTTCGCCGATCGCAGACCTACGCTTGCCCTAGTATTACTCTTTGTCTTGCCTCGTCTATGTCTGTTTGCTGTGTACCGACCAATGCTTGTTTCATGACCACGCCTTCTAATAAAGCCTTGCAAATGGATCCCCATGACTCATGTTTTCGTTACACTGTGACCAACAGATTTTGGTATGGACATATAGGTTAGGATCATGATTTTTGGTGGTGCTACAACACACTGTTGATATATATTAGCACTATTTGTTGGTAGCTTTTGGGATATGGTAGAGCATTTGGATCTAGCGATGCAGCGATTAACCGTTATACTATTAACCGCGCTTTAAAACGTCACAGTTAATACATTTTCTGTTGCACGGAACAGAAATGTTGCAACTTGCGCAAAACAAAAACAAAGTTACACTAGCGGTGCACCAGCTTAAAATGCCATGTTTATCAGAGACACGGAGGCTACTACACACACTAGATTAACTATGACAGAGGAACCAAACAGCGATCCTTTATTTCCACCAGAGAATGTCTGAAGTCGATAGTGTGGGACCATTTTGGGTACACCAAGAATGACCAGGGCGTCATTTAAATATTGCCGTAACAATTGCTGTTAAAGAGTATACATAAGGGATAATGCACGGCTAGCCAACCTGTTCTCGTTTTGAAATAAACAAGTTTAATGCACGACGTGAAGGCAAGGACCACCTGACGCGAAGTTCATTAGCTCTAGCATTCTGCCAGCTTCAGACAGAGATGAAATAGTGCAGAGAGAGAGAGAGAGAGAGAGAGAGAGAGAGAGAGAGAGAGAGAGAGAGAGAGAGAGGGGTGACAGTTGCGTGTGTGAATTAGTCTACCTGCATCTGCGCTTTACTACAAACAATGAAGATTTGAGTTGAGTCATTTAAACAGTCATTTTACCCCCTCTTTGCTGATTAATATAATGTAGCGATCCAGTATCTAAGCTATTTTATTAATAAAAGTCGCTGGGCAGCGTTGACAACAAGTTTCTGTTCTCCTAAATGTTTGTGTGGCAGCTCGATCTCGAGCTCACAAACCAAAATAATAGACATGATTTTCTAAGGCCATATATAAAATCAGATGAATAAAGATTATTAAAATGAATAAGTGTGGATGCCAGTTGACTACAATAATAGTTTAGTTTATTCCCCTCATTAGTAACAGTGTCTTCTGTGGGATAAATAAAGTTAATATTAATAATAATAATTAATATTAATAATACTTAATTAACATTGTGATTTATCATCCCTGTTATAGCATTATTCATAAGTAATTTTGTTCACCATCTTTCCAAGTTCTGTACCTCAGGTCCAAAAGAAATGTAGAAAGATTATACAAAATGAAAACATCAAATACATTTCTGATTTATTTCCATTTGTTATTTCAAAAGGGAAATACTGACACGGATGTTTACAGAGCAGAGGTCACCTTTTTTAATTCCAATAGAAGAGATGGACTTTTTTTTCTTTAGTATTATTATTTTGTGCTGCATTATTGGTTACTGTGTTAACTTATTTCTGTTTCAAAAGGCAGCAATAAATAACACTTTAATATCTAAAGAGTGTTTATGTGATTTTATGTTGAGAAATGTATAAATGCATAGTAATCATAATAATCGTGAAACCGTGATTATTCCTCAGACTATAATCGTACCAACAAAATCTATAATCGTTGCATCCCTATTTGGATCCTGGAGATGGTGACGTTAAACTGGATATGGTTTAATACTGAATATCAGAATCACATCTTACAGTGATGTTGGTGCCACTTGCTTGGTTGATTCTGTTCATGTGTTTGCAGAACTCTGGACCATGGCCATCTCGATCTCTGTTGTTTTGAGTCACAAAGAGAAGAGCGTGGATCATCTCATGAAGAAGAGTCTGAGGAAAGAAACGGTAACATTAAAATCAAGCTGCAGCTGATCAAGAAATACATTTCAGGCACATAATTTAAAGAATAAAAGTAAACGATAATTTTCCTCACATAAAAAGATGCTTAAGAAGTTATTACATTTAAATGATAGATTACAAAACAATTTTTTTTTTTTTTAGAATAAGGTGTAGTCAGTGTTGAATTGAGCACAATTAGACCAAAGCATGTATTGACCGTAAAGCTTGACATATGAAATAATATCCTGAAAAATCCCTTTTTTGAATAGAACAGTTTATTGAACCTTCATTTTGTCAAAAACGGTTGCATATGTTTGATGTTTTGTATCATATTTAATAAATCAGACTTTTATGGTCTATATAATATAATATAGTGAGAATACAGTGCTTAGACTTTGATAAAAAAACCACTTCACTTTTATTCAGAGTCCAAAACTGGGCAAACATATGCAATGTAGTGCAAAAGTTATTTATATGGCCAACATGTAAAATGAAAATCCAATAGCTTGTAATTACATTTGTATTACAGTATAACAGAATATTAACATAAAATGCATATAGGCCTACTGTAAATATCATCTGTCACTCGATATCCCTTGATAATATATTTTAGTAAGATTATGATTAAATTCTTAGTTTTATAATCAAATCTCTGTCGCTTTTATTGTGGGTGCAAAACATAATGCAAAGCAATACAAAGATAATAGTTCCTATAAATGATCTATGAACATAAGTAAACCGAAGCTGCAGTAAATGTCCATCTTGAAATAATCAATGTTATTCTAACATTTTATATTGTAAAATCAACCAGTAAGACCGTTTGTTACATATGGTGGTAACAATATAAGTACTATCGTTACAATATAAATAAATCATTACAATAATGTTACAATATAAGTAAACTTAATTTACAGAAAATTTTAATCTTGAGATATTACTAGCAAGCAATATAAGTTATTCTAATGTTTATTTCATAAAAATAATTTAATATCTATTGGAGGACATTTTTTTTTAATTAGACTAAAATATTTATATAGTTAAGGAACTAAATGGGGATGTTTTGATTCTATTTTAACGTTAAAAGTTTAACCAACCTGTACAAGGTCTTTGCGGGGTCTGAGCTTCAGGAGTGGTTCACTGAGCCGAACAGAACACAAGCCTCCTCTTCCCTCATACGAGCAAACACCAGCACATCTGAGGGAGTCCAACATTACAGAGCGAGCAGAATTACATTGATATTCTGAACATATTTCTTTTTTTCCAAGCACATTTTACCTATTCCAAACCACATCAATCTTAATAACTACTATTAATTTTGTATTTAATCATTTATAAGTGATATATAATTGTCCATGAAGGCTGGAAGTGAAAAACTCCTTCCTTATATTCAGGTGTGTAGAATTATTAGGCAGGTTTTCTTTTAAAGATAAAATGAGCCTTTAACTCAGACTAAAAGTAAAAAATTATTAAATGCCTATGAGAAGGACGCAATACTAAGTATTAAGACATGATCATTGGACAGCGAAATGCACATTGGGTCAGCACGGTCAGAAAAAAACATGTTAAGTGCAAAATAATTAATGTGAAGAATTAGGTGTGAAACCATCAGGAACCGTTTAGTCTCCAGCGCCACAATTTTCCAGAACGGGCAAGCTACCTGGAGTCTCCAGAAGAGCAAGGTGTCAGGTTCTCAGTAAAGATGACCCTCACTTAATAAGAATGACATGAAGTGTTGTGAAATACATGAAGACTGAGTGACTCTTGAAGGACCAGCACCACATCCTCTTATCATCCACTCTTTCAATGATTTATCTTCCAGAATCTGTCAGTTCAGTTTTAGTCCATCTCTGCAAGTCTTTTCAGGATAGGAGATGGACTAAAAATGAACTCTCAAAACTTACTGTCAGATTCTGGAATTTAACATGCAGTTAACATGTCTTTTCTTCTCCACCTGTTTTGTTTTTTTCTGACCATGCTGACCCAATGAGCATTTCGCTTTCCAGTGGCCATGCCTTAACTTTGCAAATTCAAGTATTGCATCTTTCTCAGGGATATTTCATAATGTTTTACTTTCAGTCGGAGTTACATAAATCTCTTTGCCGTTTTTTTTTTTTTTGTTGTTGTTCATTTTATCTGTAAAATAAAACCTGCCTTCATGGACAATTATAAATCACTTATAAATGATTAAATACAAAACCACTAGTAGTTATTACGATTGGTGTGGTTTGGGGAAAAATATGACCAGAATACCAACTTGCCTAATAATTAAGCACGCACTGTATCAGAATTAATGAACATAAGTCAACGTCATCTTTCTGTCTATCTAACACCGGTTCTGGCGAGCATCATGTCCGTTACATGTGTGGATCTTACAGTGTCATCCGTGGACTCCACTTGACCTCCACACCGCTGAGTTTCCCCCAGAAGAACTTGTCATTGAACTGCAGGAACATGGCTCTCACGTCCGGATTGGGGTCCAGCATCTCCCACGACTCATCTACGACGGACAGCGGTCTCTCTGGACTGGGCCGGGAGTAAGAAACCACCTCCATCAGACCAGAGGAGTCAATCTTCCGCTTTTTACTGGACGGATAGTCTTCGTCAGTCCATGCAGCAGTGGCTGTCTCCTGATCAAACTGCTCTTGTAAACGAAGAGCGAGTAAAAAGTCTTTATCCTCCATCTTCAGTCTGCTTTAGTCACAGCAGATCAACACAGTCAGTCAGCTCAAAAACTCCTCAGAAAACCATTTATCGTGACCAACGACGCCGTCTCTCGCCTGATAGACCGAAGGGTTTTGTGTAAATTCTGGTCTAATCGCGGGTTTTCATGACTGTGACGATAAAGATTAACGTCTCAAATTTTTTCAAAGAAAACTGTCCACTGGTAGAGACCTAAAACCAAATTGTTGGCCAATCGTGAAGTCACACAGTGTTGGGAATGCTGGAAAATGTATTTATAAGTATAGTTGTTATAATGTTACGTTATATGCACGAACAGAGCAACATTGGAGACGTGTTGATGTTACAATATGCAAACAGATTAAAATAACGCTACAAAAATAACAACCCGTGGAATTTGTTTTCTCATAGTGGAGACGTAAAATGTTGACCAATAATAATAGTTGCACGGAGTTGCCAGATCCACAGAAAAACAACAACTCGTAGAATTTGTTGTTTATCATTTGCCAATTATTTATCTTTTTTAATTTAACTATTCATTCATTACTGGAATGAATGTTGGATACTTCTGCAAATATTTTACTCTGAACTCTTCCTACCAATAAGGTGGCACACTTAATTTGGTCTTTCTGTGTTTTACTCAGATGGGCATAATTACATATTTCATAATATAAAGAAAATCTACTTTTATTCAATTTATAAAATGTGACCATGGACTATAAAACCAGTCATATGTAGCAAGGGTATATTTGTAGTAATAGCCAACAATATATTGTATGGATCAAAATTATAGATTTTTTCTTTTATGCCAAAAATCATTAGGATATTAAGTAAAGATCATGTTCCATGAATATGTTTCGTAAATTTCCTACCGTAAATATATCAAAACTTAACTTTTGATTAGTAATATGCATTGCTCAGAACTTCGTTTTGACAACTTTAAAGGATTTTCTTTTCATTTGTTTTGCACCCTCAGATTAAATAAATATAATAAAACAGTATAAATATAATTTTATTTAAAAAAAGAAAAAAAACTTATGACTGGTTTTGTGGTCCAGAGTCATAAATGTTAACCTGTGTACAGTTGTAATACTGTATAATCATATACTTTATATATGTGCTACGTTAAGCTTGCAATAAAGTGTATGATTTAAAATATAGCATGTATATACATACATTTGACAGTTACTGACCCGATGTGTGACATGTTTTGTTTTTTCTGTAGTCAAGCCTTTTATTTATTTACTTATTATGCATGTTAACATAACAGCAACACTAATAGACATGTACTATACACCAAATACAAACAACAACGTCTTACTAGATGTACATGTAATTATTGTTAAATTATTCAAACATATTCTAAATGAGTGAATCTTTGTTGTTATGTACAGTTGAAACGTTCGCTGGTCGCGTGATGTGACGTCACGGGGAAGCGTCGAGCGTTTCCTGTTGAGGAAGCGATCAGCTCTGCAGATCAACTGCAATAAACGTCTGATTTCACACAATTATCCTCTCATTTGTGTTTCATTGTCGCAAGAACATCGACAAAATGGCAGACACTGGAAATCGTTTGCGTAAGTTGCTGGAATCCCCTAATTTTGACCCTCAGTCGTACGTAAAGCAGCTCTCGCAGCAGTCGGATGGGGACCGGGATTTACAGGAACACCGACAGAAAATACAAACACTCGCCGACGAAACCGCGCAAAACCTGAAGAAAAACGTTTACAAGAACTACAGACAGTTTATTGAGACAGCCAAGGAGATTTCTTACTTGGAAAGTGAGATGTATCAGCTGAGTCACATTCTCACTGAGCAGAAGAGCATAATGGAGAGCATTACACAGTCTCTCCTGTCCACAGATAAAGATGAAGCAGCCAAAGAAATGCTCGCAGCCTTCCCAAAGGAAACCGAGGAGGTTAAACAAAGAACCCTAACTACACTATTGGAGAAAGTAGAGGGATGCAAGAACATCATGGAAACCCCAGGCAGATATCTGGTCTATAATGGTGATCTTTTGGAGTATGACGCAGACAACATGTCACAGATCCAAAAAGTTCATGCGTTTCTGATGAACGATTGCCTGCTCATCGCAACCTGGCTGGCGAACAGACGTGGAGCCGTGAAATACAAATACAATGCGTTGTACGATCTAGAAAGCTTTGCGGTTGTGAACGTAAAAGACAACCCTCCAATGAAAGACATGTTCAAAATCCTCATGTTCCCCGAGAGCCGCATCTTCAAAGCCGAGAACAGCAAGATCAAGAAAGAGTGGCTGGAGATTCTGGAGGAAACGAAGAAAAACAAAGTGGCGAAAGACAAAAACATAAAGGAAGAGGAAGTTCCAACGTCGCCAGTCCGGCAGGAAATCTCCACAAACCCATTTGATGAGTATGAGCCTCTGTATTCAGAGGAACTGGTGGATCTCAGTCCCGAATGGATCCAGGAGCTTCCAGAAGACCTTGATGTGTGCATTGCTCAGAGAGACTTTGAGGGTGCTGTTGATCTTCTGGATAAGCTAAACGAATATCTGAAGGAGCAACCAGTGAGCCCACGAGTGAAGGAGCTGAGGGGGAAGGTGGATGAGCGTGTTCGACAGCTGACGGAGGTCCTGGTGTTCGAACTCTCGCCTGATCGCTCGCTCCGTGGAGGACCCAAAGCCACACGGCGAGCCGTCTCTCAACTCGTTCGCCTGGGACAGTCCACAAAGGCCTGTGAGCTGTTTTTAAAAAACAGAGCGGCAGCCGTCCAAACCGCCCTCCGCCAGCTTCGCATCGAGGGCGCCACGCTGCTTTACATCCAAAAGCTCTGTAACATCTTCTTCACAAGCCTGCTTGAAACCGCCAGGGAGTTTGAGACTGATTTCGCAGGCAACACTGGCTGCTACTCCGCCTTTGTGGTCTGGTCTCGTTCGGTGATGAAGATGTTCGTAGATGCCTTCAGCAAGCAGGTGTTTGACAGCAAAGAAAGCTTGTCCACCGCTGCAGAGTGTGTGAAGTTCGCCAGTGAGCACTGCATGCAGTTAAGCGAGATTGGCTTGGATCTGACCTTCATTTTGCAGTCTCTACTCGTGAAAGACATCAGGGCGGCTCTCCAAAGCCAGAAGGACATCATCACTGAAGCAACGAGGCATCGTAACTCTGAGGAGATGTGGCGTAGGATGAACCTGATGACTCCTGAAGCTCTGGCCAAGCTCAAGGACGAAATGCGAAGCTGTGGGATCAGCAGTTTTGACCAGTACACGGGAGAAGACTGCTGGGTCAACCTGAGCTACACCATCGTGGCCTTCACCAAGCAGATGATGGCCTTCCTGGAGGAAGGGCTGAAGCTGTACTTCCCAGAGCTGCACATGGTGTTTCTGGAGAGCCTGCGGGAGATCATACTGGTGGCGGTGCAGCATGTGGACTACAGCCTGCGCTGCGAGCAGGAGGCCGAGAAAAAGGCCTTTATTCTGCAGAACGCATCGTTCCTGCATGAGACGGTGCTTCCTGTTGTGGAGAAGCGGTTTGAGGAGGGAGTTGGGAAACCAGCCAAACAGCTCCAGGATCTGAGGAAGAGCTCTCGGCCTGTCAGGGTCAACCCCGAGAGCACCATGTCCGTCGTCTAATAGAGATGAGTTTGGACGCTTTTCAGATCTCAATACATCTCACTACATTGCACTCTTGTGACTCACTTTTGGTGATGCGATGCACTCCTAACCTCTCACACTCTTTAAAGGAATATTTCAATGAAAAAGACAAATCTTTTATGACTATGTTGTTGTACACGGAACACAAAAGGAGAATAAAAAAATTCTAACTGCTACTAATTTCATCCTTAAAATTTTCGCCACAGAATAAAACAAAATAGGTAATTGTGACTTTTTATCTCACAATTCTGAGAAAAAAATGGCAAGATATACACAGAGCTGCAAGATATAAGTGAATACAAATAAATTTTGTCCTGTGAGTAATTCAGCAAAAAAAAAATCACAATTTGAATTGGTCAGAATTGCTTATAAATTATAAGTTAATAATTTTCAATTCAAGTTAATATCTTGAAATTCAGACTTGTTCTCAGAATTGCAAGTTTATTAACTCTTTTTCTCAGAATTGAGAATTTTTTTTAATTGCCTTTCATTTATTTTTTTATTCTGTGGCAGAAACGGGCTTATTCTATATCAAACCAAATGACACATATATAACACTTAAATATAATAATATTAAGTATATTAATTGTGCTTTGTAGAGAGATCAGCTGTTGGTTCTTTAATAATTTATAATGAACTGTATATTATTAAAGTAAGAAATTAATATTGCCCTATTAAAACGTAAAGAATTACATTTCATTTGTCATTTCAATCAAACAAAAAATAGATGTAAAGATGAAAACACTCGTTTGAGAGTATTTTTGTGCACATAAACTAATAAACACGTTTGGTTTAAAAATCAAGGCGCATTATACTCACTTGAATTTGCTGTATTCTTTTGATCCTATGCTCCAAATGTCGAATCTATTAAATGTAGTGCCCCCTGGTGTACAGGGGATTGTTCTATAAAAATAAGGCTCTGTTAAAAATCCCAAAGTCTTGGCAATAAGCCAGAGTTATTAAAAATATTCCTCTTTCGTCTGTTTGTTTTCCTCTTTGATACTGCTGTTTCTGTTCTCTGCCAGACTTCATATCCTTGATCAAATATTCACAAGGTCTTATTGTATTGTGTTTTTGTTGTTTTAACCCTCCCGACACATAATACACAGACAACTTAGAATTGAAAAATGACAAGATGGGGGAAAGGTTTAAGGTGTTGGCACTGTTCATGACTTAAATTACCTTCTAAATCAATTTGAAACAAGAATTGTAATGCATTCAAGTTTATCTAACTTCACTATTTGATGCAGTCTGGTTTGCACTGACACACACACACACACAACATGGATGCTGTTTTTCTAGTATTCTAGGTATGCGTCACCTTCTGGGTTTTGACAGGAGTTCATTTTCTCTTGGCAGACCCCCCCGCCTAATCTCACGGATCAGTCTCGCGCCTCTGACCAAAACGACAGGCATGTGAGAAAGAATAAAAGAAGGTGCCTTTGTGCCCCTGATTGTCAAATAAATAATTTAACCCTGCTCTATTAGTTTAGATTGGACTAAATATTCATCAAAAATCTTTTGTGATTCATGTTTTCTGTCCTATTTCTCAATTTGCACTTATTTATTTTTCCTATATATACTGTATATATATATATATATATATATATATATACCGTATGTATATAAGCGTAAAGCTATAAAAATGATACCATTTGTGTGCATGAAAATATTTTTTTAAACCATGTATTTCAAGAAAATAGTAGGCCTATATATATATATATATATATATTTAAATACACATTATTCATTTTATATGAGTTTAATATTCTTCCCATTTTTATATGAATGTAATATTACTCGTCAATCATTAGATAAGGTCGGTGGTGATGTATGTGTGATGAAGTGCTCATTAATTCTGCTGTAATTAGACTGTGTGGGCAGGGTGGACTGTAAGCAGCCCGATGCATGCTGTGAAAAATGTCCTGCTCTAATTATTCACGGCCACTCACAGAAATAGGCTACTGGTCAGCTCTCTCGGATGCCAGCAAAATTACAACGCCTGTCCTACTTTGACGGGGTTGTTTACACACGGGCTTCTTTAAATTGCAAATTAGGCTTTTTTTCCCCCAAACCTATGACCCTTGAACACGGGACGATAATACAAATTCTTCTCGCCGCATTTAATTAGCGGAATTAAGGGAGTTGTAGTTTTTAAGCGGTCAACAGAAGCGGCGGATATCATCATAGGGACTACAACGCCCACAACCGTTCTCTCACCTCGCATGCGCGGAGCGGGTGACGGGAGCTGTCCGCGTCTGTAGTGCTGCTCTGATTTCATTGAACGCGTGTGAGTGGGTTTATGGACGCGATGGAAGAAGAACTGAAATGCCCGGTTTGCGGTTCTCTTTTTAAGGAGCCGATTATTTTACCGTGCTCTCATAATGTCTGCCTGGCGTGTGCTCGGAATATCATCGTGCAGACTCCGGAGGGAGAGACCCCTCCGCAAAACCGATGCTCCTCGGACTATGACTATCTGGATATGGACAAGATGAGCATGTACAGCGAAACGGACAGTGGCTACGGCTCATACACGCCGTGCCTCAAGTCTCCCAACGGAGTGCGCGTGTTCCCGCCGGCTCTGGTAGTGCACCGTCACTGCTCCATCACCTGCCCGCTGTGCCACCGCAGCGTGTCCCTGGAGGAGCGTGGGCTCCGCGGCTTCCAGCGCAACCGGCTGCTGGAGGCGATCGTGTCCCGCTACCAGCAGAGCCGCGCCGTCTCCGTCAAATGCCAGCTGTGCGACCGCAATCCGGTGGACGCCACGGTGATGTGCGAGCAGTGCGATGTTTTCTACTGCGCTCCGTGTCAGCAGCGCTGCCACCCCTCCCGCGGACCGCTGGCCAAGCACCGGCTGCTGCCGCCGGCTACAGCGCAGGCGGGGACCGCGCACCCGGCCAGCGCCTCCGCGCGCAAACAGACGACCTGCGTGGATCACGAAGCGGAGAACTACAGCATGTACTGCGCCAGCTGCAAGACTCCGGTGTGCTACCAGTGTCTGGAGGAGGGCAAACACGGCAAGCACGACGTGAAGCCCCTGGCCGCCATGTGGAAACAACACAAGGTAATTAACACATTGTGACACTGTGGCTGGACCATGATGGCATCGCATACTTTCTGAAATTCATGGTAATGGTACGTTACTCCAAGGTACTTTCAAGAATTCCACGGTCCTACCAAAGTACTCGTCTTCCTTAAATAAACTGATAAAGTGATTAAATAAATAAGTAAATAAAAACAAGTTGGTACTTGGTATGGTAGCATACCAAAAAAGTTCCAAGAAGAACCATTCACTCTTAGAAGACCCTCTCTGTGAAATCCAGGCTAAAGTCTCAACATCTAATTATGCATCAAACAATATCAAAGTTTGATTTCAACAATTCATTTCACTATGATTTCAATCTTTGACATGGTCTTGCTCAGTCAGTATTAAATATATCAAAGTTTAACATAAAGTTCTTTACCTTTTGAAGGATAGTTTTATGTAGAAAACAGTACATCACAAAAAATGACTTTAGCTGGGTTTTTGATCAGCTAAATGTATCTATTTTTATATAGTTGGACCCCCTGCTGTGGTTCATTACAGATGATATAGATTATTTTTTGATAATTTAATCAAAAGATCCAATAGTTCCAAACCATTTATATAGTGATGCAAATAAAATAACCATTTTAGGTTTGCTAAAAAACCTTTATATGAAAAGTTCTTAAAAGCCTTTTCCTCTAAGAATATGAAGAATGCAGTTGAATATACTGAAGGTTCTTCGTGGAACTATTGATGCTAAAAGCTTTTAATTTTAAAGATGGGATCTTTAAAGATGCTAAATGCATAAATGTAAATTTATTTAATACATTTTTATCCTGAAGAACTCTTTTTTTGGGCCAAAAAGTTTCTCTTCATCATACATTTTTTTGCCGTTTAGTAAAATAAAAATAAAAAAGCACACAGAACCCTAATATACTTAACCCTAATAAACCCTAATTTCTCAATGCCATTTTTCAATAAATTGACAGTGCTTTTTTAACCTTGACATTCATTTTTTTTTAATTTCTCCTTTTGTGTTCCAAACTTCCACAACAACATAAAAGTTTGACATGATGTTTTTCCCTTCAGTGAATTTTCAATGTGTTGTTAACTGAACTACATTGGAACAGCATGCAAATGTATTGAATAAGGAATAAAATCTATTGCATCTATTGAATAAGATTTTCTGATAATGTTCTTGCTAAAGTGCTGCAGGAGATGGTTCCCATTTGAGGTTTTGACATCTCAGTCAGAATTCATTTCTGTTTTAACACACACACACTGTCCACTCTCGGATTGTACTCGTGCTTGCCCCTTCAGCGCCGCTCTATGTGTGTGTGTGTGTGTGTGTGTGTGTGTGTGAGTAGGTCCGTGTAAGTGCCTTATGCTGTACAGTATGTGTGTGAGCTGCTGTGCAGTGGCGGGAGTAGGAGGACATTGAGGAAAGCTTGTGTGTAGTGGATGGAGAGCGTCACGGTGTGTGAGTGTGTGTGTGTTTGCTGTTTTATTGTAGGAGGGGAGGAACTGTGTGAGTGTGTATGAGTCAGTCTAAATTCTACCCTCCCGCCGGGCCTATTTTTTTCTTCAGCACTTTACTGGATTCAGATGGAGCTGACAGAACAGATCATTTTACATGTATTGCATGAAGATGTCGGATTGATCGGTTCAATTAGAACACACCTTTAGTCTGAATCTCTTTAATCCTACGTTAGGGTGCTTTTGGGTCTCTATCACTTAAGTGGTGATTGTCAGTGTGCTTGTCATTTATGAATTACGAAGATGGGACATATATGTTGATTTTAGCGAATAAAGCATTAGATTGCAGATTTAAGTACTGATGTCTAATGATTCCCATTCATTATGATAGTTCAGAAGTGAGAAATCTCATTGACTATATTTTTTATTGCTGGGTTACACATAATAACCTGCTCTGCTGGGAAATACACTGTGTAAAGAGAGATGTTCAGTATCAAGTAAAGATACAGGCTCATACAATATTCTCTGTTAGGCCTGAATTAGCCTGACATATCTTCTCAGATCTGAGATTGTTTGGAAGCCTGTTTCAACCCAATTGAGTAAAAATAAAACAGATTATTCTGAGAATAATAGTCGAATTGTGACACATAATATTGCAATTACAATAAAGAAATTAAGTTTGAATTGTGAAATATACAGTGACATTGTGAGCTATAAAGACACGATTACATGAAATAAAGAAGATATAATGTCACAGTTGTAAAAAACATTATCACAATTAGGAGATATAAAATCACATTGTGTGATATAAAGTCACAATTATGCTAAGTAAAGTCACATTTGTTAAATATAAAATCACATTGTGTGATAAAATGTTGCAATTACAAGAAATAAAGTCACTGTGAAATATACAGTCATAATTATGCTAAATAATGTCACAATTGTGAAATAAGCAGTGAAATTGTGAGATATATAAAGTCACAACAATACAGAAATATATTCACTGTTTGAATATATAAAGTCACATTGTGCTATATCAAGTTACACTTATGCTAAATCAAGTTATAATTATGATATATAAAGTGACAAGAGTCACAATTTAGAGATATAAAGTCACAATTATGCTAAATAAAGTAAAATAATATAATTGTACAATTACAAGAAATAAAATTGCAATTATGAGAAATTATGTAATTGGGAGATAAAGTCACAATTACGAAAACAATAAAGTCACAGTTACAGTTTTTTTGTGAGGCATAGATAGGTCTCAGTTGAAGGAAAAAAATGCCATGTTGTACTAGAGTTCACCTGTTCACATTTTTTTTATTGCATATTGATATGATATTGACATATTTCCCCGTGCCGTGTGTGTATTTGAGGATTTTAAAATATGTTGTGTTGCTGTGGAACCCTGCTGAAGTCAATACACACACTCCCATAGTGGATTACTATAAACTGACCCTTGACCTCTGAACTCTGACCCCTTCCTTAAACACTACCCATCACTGACCCTGACCCTGACTGCCTACACAGACATCTGTCCTCTAAATAGTGCTGAGAGTCAAGTGAATGTAGAAATGTTCATGTGGCAGTATATGTGTGCTGCAAGCAGACGGCTAGTTGTCACACGTTTACTCCAGCGAGTGCTGTAAATCCAAGACACCTTCAAGTCTTGCCCCGAAAAGCTGCTGTTGCACACAAAAAGTGTATTTTATCACGCTGAGAAAAATTATTCTTTGGACCAATCTAAAAACTCCGATTTTTTTGATGTAAAGCCAAATGTATAGTTTTCTCAAATTAATATTTTAAGTTTTGATTTAAAGCTTACATTTTGATTTAATATTAATCAAAGAAATGTATTTCCACAAAGACTAAAACATTCATCAAATGTAAAAAAAAAAGTATTTATTATAAAGACCATACCATATCATCAGTCAAAATGTTACTTAAAGTTGCAGTTTGTAACTTTTTTTGGTTAAAAATTGATCCAAAATAAATTTTTGAGCACTGTGTCATTACGTCACGTCTGTAAACATAAAGAAGTTGTCCCGGCTAGTAGGCTATATCTGCAGGTGGAGGATCGTTTATAGATTTTTCTCGCAGCAGATGGAATAATTCAATTTATCATTTTGATGGCAGATTGTGATCCAGAAAGGATTATGTGTTTATGAAACACGTGTGACTGAAATTAAATCATATTCCAGTTTTAAATGTGCTTCTGATTACAGATAGCCTCAGTTTACACAAGATTTGTATGTGAAAGAAAACCAGTTTCGAAGGAAGAATCATTTCTTAATATGAAATTCGAATGGTATGACGATTAGATATCAGACTGCAGAAATTGAAATCTACACGCTGATACACACTATACTCATAGTCACGCAATGCTGATGTTGTTAACATTAATAATTTGAGAACAAAGTATAACAGTAATACTAATTTGCACGGTTTGATGTGATAATCGATCGTTAGATTTAATCACCATTGTAGCATGATTTATTGTAATGATTTTTTCCTCAGTTGGTCAGAACAAACGTGGCATACTTGTTACTTACTCGTTCAGATGACAATATCCAGTGAATATTTTTTTGGGTCATACTCTAATTTGGGTAATATTAAGTCTTTAAATATTTTTGAAATAAAAATATGAATACTTTTTCCATTACATACAAAAAAATTAAAATCCAACTATAATTTCTGCAGTCAGTACATCACCTCATCAACATTTAGGTGGCAAGTGAAAATACTATTTAAATGAAATAGTTTCTTAGCAAGAAATCAAGTTTGGAGTGTTACTTGCTTTTAGACAGAACAGGTTTAACCCAGGAGCCACGCTTAGACAAGTACAAATATCATAAAAATTAAACTGACAGATGTCACTAAAATAACATATAAACCGAATAAAAATGGCTTTTAGCATCAGTACAAGTAATATACATGTCTTCTGTCAAAGGAAAAACAAACACAGTCTCATGTGGAAAAGCCAATGGATGTCACTAGAATAAAATATAAAGTGAATAAATATGATTGTAGTGCCTAGATACGTAATGCAGGAATGCCGTTTCCTTCCACACATATTCATAAATACAGTGTGTGGGAGTAGCTGTGACCTCCTTCTCCACACACATTCATGACACGCAACGGTGGCTTTGCCTCGCACACACACACACACACACACACACACACACACACACACACACACACACACACACACACACACACACACACACACACACACACACACACACACACACACACACACACACACACACACACACACACACACACACACACACACACACACACACACACACACACACACACACACACACACACACACACACACACACACACACACACACACACACACACACACACACAAACAGATCGAATGTAGGTTAGATATTTCAGACTAAAATATTCAGAACCACTCTTCTGTATGCCATCGCTGGTGAGTGAGTGTGTGTGTGTGTGTGTGTGTGTGTGTGTGTGTGTGTGTGTGTAAGGAGTCTTTTTCACGCTTTTTCCTGCCGGCTATCTGTGACCAAGGAAACAGCTCAGCAAACTCAGGCCACTGACTGAAATGGTCTTAATACAGACCAGACTTCAGCAAATAAGACAAGATATAGTGTAGCTGGAACATTTCTTGAAGAAAATGAAGATTGATTAAAAAAAAAACGTTGGTCTTTGCAAAAATCATCAAATACAGAAATAGCAGCTCACATTTTTTGACTTTGTTGACGTTTGTGCAGCCAGCAGGGTTTGATATGCAGCTATTCATAGAGAAGACAGGAAAAGACAGAAAGAGAGAGAAATAAATATAGAGACCCCCTCCTACAAACGTGACCCGTCCTGTTCAACGCCTAAGGACATAATCCTGTAATACAGCAGGTTTCCATGGTTACACATGAATATTACGTCAATGTTTCATTTTCCCACACAACTGAAAAGAGGCATCAGTGACTGTGGTTTCTGCAGACTCGCTGAACACACCACCTCTCACCCCTCCACTGAGATTTTAACCAAAAAGAAGAAAAAGTGTCCACGTCAAAATCTGTGAACTTAAATGTCAAATATTTCACCTCAAAATCTGAACATATATATTTTTATATGTATTATATTTATTAATGTATAAATTCCCTTTTGTATGAAGAATATCTGAAGCTTATTCTAAGGGACCACTGAAATTGTTTACATTGTGACTATATAAAATGTTCTCAAAAACTTCTCACCACTGCAATGTTCCAACATATTTAACTTTATTCTAAATGGTGGATGTTAATATTAGAAGATTTCCATATTTCAGTGGTTTTTAAAAATGTCAATAAATATGGATTTAAACCAGTTCACCAAATACTAGCAGTCTAAAGTAGAAATAATTTAAAGTTACAATTACATTATTTTTAGCACTATAATAACAATAATAACAATTGCTGTTCTGCTTATTTGTCTTGAAAATAATGTCTTAATGCAACAAAAAAAAATTCCCTTTTAATTTTGGGATGAAATGTTACTGTTCCTGAAATGTTTCACAAGCACATTACAGTGAATAATGCCTTCAATTTTGTCCTGTTCCTCACAAACTGAAAACTATGATTTTTTTATGGATGTTGACAAATGTGGTCACTATGAGCTACGTAGAAAATACATAAATTAATATTTTTGCATAGATTGGGACAACATAAAGCTAAGTAAATGGCAGAATTTGTATTTGGTGTAGGATTTAGGCTATTACTTTGTGACGTTTAACGTTCAGGAATCGTCGACGTTGTGACGATTCCTGAATGAAATGTTTGTTCGAATAATTACAAACAAACAGCAAGTAACACAAGTGAAATTTTAAAGACTGAAATAGTATTTTCTTGTAAAAAAACAATAACAATCTTTCATTTACAGCTTAGATTTTTTCCCTTACAGTTTACTTACAGCAGTGCTATAAATATTGCTTTAAATATTTTGTATTGATGAGTATAAACAAGCCTCAGGGCTTCCCTTAAGACTGGCATCGTGAAGCAATCGCAGTGATTTCAGATTGGACACGATTGTTTCACGATACCAATCTTTTGTCAGGGACAGCCGGAAATAATGCAGTGTGTTTAGGGCTTTAGTGTTTTCGGCATATAACACTCATTTTCAATTCCCTCTTTCTGCTGTTAATCTGAAGTTGTCTTGCAGCATCACAGAATGAATAAAGCAAAAGTGATGAATGCAGCAGTGAATAGCAGGGGAAACGGCTAAAGAATTGACATATGTGCGTTTAATCTGTAGAGCCAGATCTGCTCCTCAGTTCCTCACACCATTGCAACGTTCAGTCAAATATTAATAAAAAAATTGATGATGCCAATGTCTTTCTCTCTTTCCACTGTGAACATCGAACCACAGAGATGTACAGCTAAGTGGAGGCGAGAGACAGAGAGAGGGATGTTGCCGTCAGTATAGGGAGATTTGTGTGAGCGGGTCAGACGGGTGATTGCTTCTACTGACCTCCAGATGTTCAGCATAAATCACACAGCAGCCCACAGAGACCGAGACAAAGACCCTGCTTGCACTGCAAAAATCATTTTCTTCATTAGTCATTTTGTCCTGTTTTCCAATAAAAACTAGATCTAACGATTCTTAAAACAAAAACTAAATCGGCTAATATATTAAGATATTGATGATATAATATATTGTGATTTATTACATATTTTTTATTTCCCTTGACATCTATAAAATGTTTAGATATTCTGCATTATTATAACACACTTAATATTGTCCAAATTTGAACAGAAACACATATCTTCCACAGGTTTGTCAAGCCCATAACATGCTGTTATAAGCATCCAAGATGGCAGATGAAGTGAGAGAAATATTGATTATAAATATATTTCAATCAGTACAGAAAACCATGTTTATGACAGTTTAATCAAATAAAAAATAATGAATAATTTTCTACAATATTTGGGTATATGCTTATGTATTAGCCTATGTATTATTTATCTTTATTGTGGCTATGTAAAGCACTTTGAATTATGATTGTTAATGAAAAGTGTTTTATAAATAAACTGACTTTGCCGCACTTTATTAGTGTAATACTGTTAGCTTAGCAACATGCTAACACTATCTCCTCTGTAGTCTCCATCATGTGAGGAGCGCTAATGCACACAGAGTTGCTGCCTGTGTAAATCGTTACAAAACCAACACACTCTCATGCTTATTCTTAACTATTTTATGTTTTTGTGAATTGGTGGTGAATACAATGCCATTGTGTTTTTATATGATCTGTTTACGCCCCACTGAGGGTTAAAGGCACGGCCACATTTACTGCTGTTTGTCAAATGTTCATGGGTGAAATCCAGTTATTTCAATGGGAATGTGTGATGGAGAGACCTTAAAGTTGTCTTTCATCACTGCTTTTACTGTGTTCTTAACTGTTATACTATTTATGGGTTTGCTTGTGTGTAGGCTACTTCCTGATCTTGCTAAGTGGGCTTGGCAATAAGAGGTGCACACTTAACTGTTATACTCATTTATGGGACTTTGCTTGTAATGTAGTGATGTTTTCTAACATGATCTAGATCTAAGTGGGCTTGGCAATAAGAGTGTATGAGAGACTTGGGAAGCACTCATTTGAGCTCATTTATGGAAATATTTGTGTAAATACACTATATTGCCAAAAGTATTGGGTCACCCTCTTTTAATGAACAGGTTTGACTACTTTAGTAATTTACATGAGTACAAATCTTAATGTTTAAGCATATAATGATATTCTAGAGAATTGTGTGCTTCAAATATAGCAATCAGTTTGGACCACCTTTCTACGCTTCTAACATGCACAGTGTCTCTGTGTATAAGGCCTTTAAAGAGAAATGATGATTCAGTCAGTGTGAAGAACTTGACTGGTCTGCAGAAAGCCAAGTAATCCCAATCCCTGCTGAACACCTCTGGTGTGACTTTAAATGCAGACCTATGAGCCAAAAATTCATCATCAAACACCAAATTTTGACTTTCTTCAAAAAACTTACATTTTCTTCCTTTGTGTTCGGCAGAACAAAGAAATTCATACAGGTTTGGAACTACTTGAGGGTGAGTACATGATGACATAGTTTTTATTTTTGGGTGAACTATCCCTTTAACTCCTCTCCTCTCCTCCTCCTGCCTGGCTCTTTGGCCCGCATCACTCACTGCAGAGCAAGCCTGTTTTTGATAAAGCTGCTGTGAAAAACGTGGGAAAAGCCGACGAGGAAGAAGTTGGAGTGAAGCGATCTTTATATAGGCGGAGCAAAATACTTAATCGCTCCGTCTATAGCGCATTGTGATTGGGTGGTTTATGCTGTCAGTACAGGAGATAAACCAATATCCATGGGCCATGAAGGTCCTTGAAAAAGAATAAAATAAAACCTTCTGTCGGCCCCATAAATGCATCGGCCAACCGGTAAAATGCTCTGTATACCCGATTACCAATCCAGCCGTGCTGATAAACAGACACTACATCTGACAGCAGGGGAAGGATCAAGGAGGATCAAGGGAGCGTAGCTAGCATTAGCTAATTTACATTTGTTGTCTTTTAGTGATAATTTCATTGGTTCTATGAAATTCACTTTTGTTTCACATGCTTTGTTCTAAATCACAAAGTTACAATTCTTTAATGTTTATTTTTAGCATTCATTTTTAAAACCGAGGTAATGAATGAGTTTGTCAGTGAGCCAAAGTCAAATTGCATCTCAAACGCATTTAGCACTTAGTTCAGTCAATTAGTGATTGTCCTTTTTATAGCTATACACACACAGCTGCCGCCGTACACTGTGACGTCACATTACATTTTATTTTTATTTGCAGAGTGGTCAATATTTTTACTTTAATCTAAAATAGTACACACAAACGGAGAATGTCTCTCTTCTAAAACTGGTGACCCTATTTACGTGGGTCCATTTCAGTTAAGGTGCTGCATTGAAAGGTCTCTGCCTATGAAGAGGTACTTCACTGCATTTTGGAAGAGAGTCAGAAAGGGCAATAGGTTTAGATGTGATGGCAAACCTGACACACTCTTTAGTGCACACTCCCCGAGGACTCACAATCAAGGTCACTACTTCATCAGCACAGATTTGTATCTTACACACACGCACGCACGCACGCACACACACTCACACAGTCTCAGTCCTGCAAACATGCTGATAAGGCAAGTGCCCATTTGCTCTGTCAAAAAAATCAACCAACCAGTTATTGAAATGTCACACGTGTCTCTGTGATGTCCCAAACACACACACACACACACACACACACACACACACACACACACACACACACACACACACACACACACACACACACACACACACACACACACACACACACACACACACACACACACACACACACACACACACACACACACACACACACACACACACACACACACACACACACACACACACACACACACACACACACACACACACACACACACACACACACACACACACACACACACACAGCTCGTCTTCCACCATCTCTAAATTAAATTCACATCTCATCAGCTGCTGAAGTAGGTAATAGGATAATAGCGCTCCGTCTTTTAGCAAGAGTCTAAATAAAGAAGCTCCACTTTTCTGTGTGATTTCATATTAGCGCAGCCTTTTTTCTCAGAGCTCTTCACATTATTACAGATAGACTCACTGTTCAGTAAATCAGTATATAAGGCCAATAAAGCATAGTGTTGTTATAGTTCTGCACTGCATGCATTCTTCTGACTGACATCTTTTAACCCAAAGTTTATTGTCCAGTTTTCCACCTAGACATTGAAATGCTACAGTGAAACCCATGAAAGCTTGGACACCTACTCCACACTTTTATATAGTAATGAATGTTATGTTATATATACACTACCTTTTAAAGGTTTGGGGCCGGTAAGATTTATTAATGTTCATGAAATGTTCATGTACTGTCTTTAAGAAAAAGACAGTAAAAACAGTAATACTGTATAATATTATTACAATTTAAAATAACTGTTTTCTGTAATATATTTTAAGATGTAATTTATTCCTGTTATTTCAGCACCATTACTCCAGTTTTTAGTGTCACATCACATGATCCTTCAGAAATCATTCTAATATGTGACCCTGGACCACAAAACCAGTCATAATGTTCACTTTTGAGAAATTGAGATTCATCTAAAAGCTGAATAAATAAGCTTTCCATGGATGTATGGTTTGTTAGGATATGACAATATTTGGCTGAGAAACAACTACTTAAAAATGTGGAATCTAAGGGTTAAAAGAAAATCTAAATAATGAGAAAATCACATTTAAAGTTGTCCAAATGTAGTCCTTAGCAATGCATATTATTAATCAAAAATTAAGTTTTGATATATTTACTGTGGGAAATTTACAAAATATCTTCATGGAACATGATCTTTACTTAATATCCTAATGAAAATATCCTAATCCTGTAAAAATGACCCCAAAATGTTTTGTATATGTAATATTCTTTAGCACACAGACTTGACTGGAGTCGTCATCTCTTCATAAAAATTTGAGAAATATTTGTCAAAAGTACCATTAGTTTCTTCATGATTTAAATGTAAGACCTTTTAGAGAGGACAAACCTCATTCATTCATTATTCGAAAGAAAAGCGTGCACATTTGAGACATCAGTAATCAGCCTGCAGGATGTTTAGGACTGAAATACATTTGACCTCATCTATGTAAGTGAGTCTGACCACCTGACCTTTGCACTGACTGTGGTCAATAAACTACGACTACATGACATTTTGGACTTTAAAGTCTGTTAACATAATTTTAACAAAGCAAGCCTATTTCTTTGTTTGATTCTTTGGTTGAAATTAGCCTGAGTAGCGTGAAGGAGGGCCAGATTGTACAGGGTCTATGGACACAAAAGCGGGGTGGGACGGTGACCCCGATGCATCATTGACCCCAGCGGTGTCCTGGTGTCTTCTCCATCACACAGGCACACATACTGGGAGAAGTGGGCCATGAGAAGGGTATCTGTCAGGGTCTTGTTAGCAGGCTGGACAGCTTGCCCGGGCAGATGGCACGTTAATAGAGCGAGGAGATACGTCTGTGTGTGTGCTTGTGTTTGTGTGTTTCTTTTGTTGATTTAAGACCCCGCTGATCGAAGAAGGCCCAGAGGAAGAGGAGCAGTTGGGAAGGAAATGTGTGTGTGTGTGTGTGTGTGTGTGTGTGTGTGTGTGTGTGTGTGTGTGTGTGTGTGTGTGTGTGTGTGTGTGTGTGTGTGTGTGTGTGTGTGTGTGTGTGTGTGTGTCTCTGTGGACTTCGTGCCAGGGTGTTTTCAACAGACTTGAGTGATCATTAGTCAAGACCCACAGATGATTTTGGATTTTAACCCTCTATTGTGTGCATTATGGGAGCAGTGTTGAAATAAAATAAATCTTATCAAAGCAATAACCATAAGGAATTTAACAGCTTTGGTTCTGATTCTTCTTAACAATTATGGTTCCTTTAGTACTTTTGAAGAAGGAATATATTGAGAATTTTTTTTTATTCCAGGCTGCATAAAATAAAATAGAAATATTTTATTTATAAAATAGCTACTACTTACAAATATGTATTTTTAACTACACATTGTACACATTGTTAATAACCTTAATACGGTCACTACGGTATTGTATATATCATTACAGTTTAAAATGTCTATTTTCTATTTTAATATATTTTAAAAAGTATTTTATTCATGTGATGCAAAGCTGAATTTTCAGCATCATTACTCCAGTCTTCAGTGTCACATGATCCTTCAGAAATCATTTTAATATGCCGATTTAGTGCTAAAGAAACAATTCCTATTATTATCAATGCTGTAAACAGTTGTGTTGCTTAATATTTCTGTGGAAATCATGACATTAAAAAAATATATTAAAAAAGTTTTATATTTGAAATATAAATATTTTCTAAAGTTATAAATGTATTTTTGATGGATAAAACACATCCTTGCATCCTCAACAGTTCCATTAACAGTTAGTTTAGTATTTTTTTTAATGAAATATTATTATTACAGGCTGCATACAATAAAATCTAATACTTGGCCTGGATATTATATTAAATAACACAAACCAAAATGGGAAAACATTGTGCAAAAGGTGTTTATGACAAAAATAAGAATGCCTTAAAAATGTTATGCCTTGCAATTGCCTTTGTGCTTATACGTTGCATGAATAGACAGTTTTATAGAGCTTGTTGAATAGAACATAATTATTTATTTACCTTTTAACACTCTTTTCCTTTCACTCTGGTGAGTGCTTTTTCAGTGTTCCTACTAAATCTGGATTAATGAGTCGTGCATCTTGGTTTAGGTTTTCACTCCTACTGTTGTCAAATGTCCTTCGGGCTCAGGCTGAGGGTTTTATTAGAGATCAGATTACAATTACATAGTTGCCACATGCAGTACAGTAGGCTGTTGTTTGCTTTGAGAAGATCATATTTAAATGATCTTATAGCTGCTGCCTATGGATTATGGAGGTTTGGTAAACCTCTGGGCAGAACCTCTCGTGACTGGGTATTAAGTTGGCAGTGACAGTGTTTCAATCTAAAGCCAATTCGATACAATTCGAAATTATTCAAATCCTGACAGTTTAGTTTTGTTTGGGAAAAGACTGATTAGACAAATGGGAAAGAGTTGAGTTATATTTGACTGATTGAAGTGTGTGATATTGTACTGGTGAATGTGTTTAATTGGTAGTTGTGTTTAGAAAAAAAACAGCATATGCAGGTTAGGTATGTTTTGAAGCATGGCTGCAGGTTTGAGCTAGTTTAAGCTGGTCCCAAGCTGGTTCTAAGCTATTAGCTCCTGCTCAGGACCAGCTTATAGGACCAGCACATGACCAGCTTAAACCAGTTCAAACCAGCAGCCATGCTTCAAAACATATCTTTTTTTCAACAGGGTTGTTGGGTTGGTGTTAGGAATTTTGGTGGTGTTTTACATTTACATTTATGCATTTAGCAGACGCTTTTATCCAAAGCGACTTACAGTGCATTCAGGCTATACATTTGTATTGTCAGTATGTTTGTTCCCTGGGAATCGAACCCACAACCTTTGCGCTGCTAACGCAATGCTCTACCACTGAGCCACAGAAACACAGGTGTTTTAGAATGTTCATGATGTTTTGTGGGGCTTGGGGGTAGTGAGTAATGTTTGAGGATAATGGGAATCTGGGGTGTGTTTGAGGATTCTGGGAAAAGGGTAAAGTTGAATTAGCAGGACCAGATTATGTCCTAGGTGTTTAAGAATGCTGGGTAATGTTGGTAATGTAGATGGCAGGACTGGATCATGGTTTTGTGAGGCTCATGGGCACAGGTTTTGAGGCGCCACAGAAATGTTGGTAGGTGTTCTGAAGATGCTAGGAATGTTGGGCGGTGGTTGAAGATGCACAGAATATGGGCTTTTTGAGGATTCTGTGAATGTTGGGAGGTGTTTGAGGATGTTGGGAAATGTTGGATTGGCAGGACTGGATCATGGTCCCATGCAGTGGGTATTTATCTTTATTTAGTTGTAATTTATTGGAATAAATCAGGGGTCACCAGACTCTTACTAGGTATGCTTAAAACTTACAGTGACCCCTGGAATAAATGATGAACGTTGAAGGCTGTCAAGGGAGAAACTAAGGCTGGGCGATTTTTCTGATTTTATCGAATAATTTGAATGTTTTGCCAAAATTCTATTTTTATAAATTGAGTAATCATGATTTGGAATAGAAGTGTGACCAATGTTAGAATTAGCCACTTTGACTATATGCCAATGATAGTAAAGAGAAAAGAATGATCCAACCACATGTTGGCGCACATAATTAACGTGAGCGTGTGACGCGCTCTATGAAGGAACGTAAAGTAGAATATATTGCTAGGTGCCATTCACACAGAATGCGCTTTTGTGTTGACAAAGATGTGACGCGGGCAGTGGAATAGGAAAAAATGCAAGAAGATGGAAGTTGAACTTCTTTTAACATACTTCGGGCCCTATCATACACCCGGCGCAATACGGCGCAAGGCGTGGCAAAAGTGTTTTTACTAGTTTCAGCCCGACGCAATTCTCATTTTCTCATCCTGCGCCGCGTTGTTTAAATAGCAAATGAATTTGTGCCCATTTGTACGCCCATGGGCGTGCTGGTCTAAAAAAGAGGTGTGTTCTTCTGGAGAAGAAACGATTTTAAAGCATGTTAAGCAAATTATTTCATTGAGAGATGTTTGTGTGTGCAGTGCCAGCTGTCACAGGCATTGAATGGAGTGTCTGAAAAAGCCAAGGAGGCCAAGGAGTTCCTGGTGCAGCTGAAGAACTTGCTTCAGCAAATACAGGTAACAAAGCCATGTCTCAAAAATGTGAAAATGATGTAAACTCATTAAATATTAAATGTTTATATAGGTTGTCAGTTTTGAATGTGGTCCTTTCAGTTTCATATAACAAACCTCACTATGTTTTTAACACTTGTGGATATAAATTGCCTTCACATGAGAGCAAGAATAATAACATGATCAAAACATCCATGCTAGCAGCACTCGAATATTAGCATCTCCTCTTTGATTTATGAGTATCTCATCAAATATGCAAATGAATACCTCGTTAAAAATGAAGTTGGGTAATTATAATGTTCAGCATGTATCCAAAAAACATGCCATACGTCAGATGTTAACGTGAATTTTTATGTGTTGCATATCAAAGGTTTTGATAATCTAAAGCCTGGGTTTTTAACCAGGGCTCCATCGACCCCTGGGGTCTTGCAAGGGCATCTGAAGACAGATAAAACATAATATTTATTTAATATATGTCAGGTTTGAAGCATTAATTATCTCTTTAACATTATAGAATGTAATGTAATGTTGAAATAAAATGTTATTGAGAGCATTTTACTTTATACAGAGGGTCTCTGGAGCAGAAAACCTTGCACTAGTCCAGAGAAATTATGCAGCTTAACATTCATTTGTATTGAATGTTAATCAATGCAATTTTTTTGCATACAATTCAAATGAATGCCATGAGTTTTGAATTGTATTCTGCCTGGAGACCACTGGATTATGAGCTCTGAGCTATTTTTACTCAAGTGAAGAGTTTAATGCCCTTTGATACAGAGGGAGAGAGGAAGAGATTGTCTTTGAAAGCCTCTGTAAGCAGACTTTGCACTGAAGTGCTATAGTGATCGGTGATTTTCAATGCAATGTGACACACTTTCTCACATAAAGACTAGTCCTGCAGAAGGACTATAGTCTGTTTTCAAGCCTGATCTCTTATTTTTAAAATGCACAGTCACACATGCTCACATCAGACGTCTTCTCTTCATCATTGTTGTGTAGTAGATGAAATTACTCCGTCCCATCTGCTCCAGTGTGAGTGTGTGGGTGTAGGTCTCACATCTGAGTCACAACCATACTCAAAGTGAATGAACGATTAGTTCTGTTCAAAACTCCTACAGCACAGACTCCCTCAACTGATCTTTGCCAGCTTTACAAAATGCATTTTAAAGATAAAGTTTGACATTTCTGTGCCACTACAGACACCAAACAGAATAGCAAAAATAATAGTTGCCCCATCTGTGATGTGTGTATTACTTTCTTAATTTGTAGAGACAGCTCTAACCGTGTGTCTTCATTGGACACTAGTAGCATGTCAATGTTGTATTTATTAGATTGCGTTTAAATGTTTTAGTTTATTAGGTTTTAGTTATTTTAGTTGTTGATAACACTTTAGTATACGGACCTATTCTCACTATTAACCAGCTGCTTATTATCATGCCTATTATTAACATATTGGCTGTTTATAAGTACCTATAAAGCACATATTTTGCATGACAATATTCTACATCCTAATCCAACCCCAAACTTAATAACTACTTTACTAACTATTTGTAATCAGCAAATTAGGAGTTTGTTGAGGCAAAAGTCATAGTTAATGGATTGTTAATAGTGAGAATTGGACCTTAAAATAGTTCTTCAGCTTAAAGTTAACAAAAATGAGAAATGTTGTTAACGTTTTTTTATTTTAAATAAATTTTTTAAATGGTTTTGGTTGTAGGTAATAACCCTTATTTATAGATTGACTTTATCACATTGTGGCTTATCAAATATTTGCTCTATATTATTAAGCACCATTAACCAGTTTGAAACAACAACAAAAACAAACTCAATGATGTGAGTTTGCAGCATATTTCATCAACCACTGGCAGATGGGGGTGTATTTGTTTAAAAACATCTGCTTCCTCCACCCAGACCATATTTTGAAACTCTGTAATAATGTTACATGGGAACCATATTTCTACAATATACAAAGCTCTGTCATGAAACTCTAGATCGCGCAGGCCAATAGGTTCTTACTCAATCTGATATAATCACATCATTAATATTATTATTAATGCAGCGGCTGGCTAGTGCTTGCTGTAGCAGAAACCCTTCTCCCTCCCCAGCTCCACCTGTATAGATCTGCTATGGGGTGATTTCATGTATGTTATATGTGCAGCATGTCAGTGGATGCATTCTTGCTCTGCTGCCGCAGCATAACAGATCTGTTCCACCAAGACCATTGATTTTCATGGTAGAATTTAAAATGTTGCTTCCCACATTTGCATATAAACACCATTTAGTATTCAGCAGTTTCAAATATGGAGTTTACAAATGTGAAAAGGTTAGCCAATCATAAAAGAGGTAATTTACATATATAAGTCTGAAAGGTGCAATCGCAATATTAATTCTTAGGGCTCAGATAGATCATGAAACTTTATAATGACTAACTTTAGCAGACTTCTTCTCGAAGGGGGTTAAAATGTTACAAAAGCTCCGTATTAAGGTCATCAAAAACAAAATGATGGAGATATATTGTATATAGTGTTTTGTGGGGCAAAGCTCACTCTGTGTATACTGTGTGTATGTGTGTAACAGGAGAACGGCGTTGAATTTGAGGCATGTCTGGTCGCTCAGTGTGACTCTCTGATTGAAGCGCTCACTCGGCAGAAGGCCAAACTGCTCACCAAGGTCACAAAGGAGAAAGAGAGTAAGCTGAAGGTGGGTCAACACACAACATGCTCTTGTCATTCATTCCTATTCTAAACCCAGGAGTCCACACACCTAAAATCAAGCAGTAGCAAATTAAATTTGCTATTAGTTTTAGCATCAGCCTTTAAGGGTAGTATGGGAAAGTATACATATATTTGATATACATGTATATACATGTATATCAATGTTTCTGTATGTTTCTGTAATACACCACACTATTAGTGTCCGTGACTTTATGGAAAGCAACTCTGTGCAACTCCATATGGTCAGAATAAAGTGAGTTTATTTAATCTGGCTGTATGTAAGGAATACATTTTATTTTCTCAGTCTGTGATCAAAATATTTGCACTAGTAGAGAATCTGAATGGTTTTAAATCATTTTTTAATTCATTTAATTTTAAAAATCATTTCCATTTTCATCAAATCTGGTTGTATTAAGAACCTCATGATATAAAAAGCCCATTTTTCTGTTGTATAAGATAATTTGTGGCTAATAGCGTAAGTTCCTCCGTCTCCCTGGGTCGGTGTGTTCTGCTCAGATAATCAAATGAACTGTTTTTGTTTGCAGTGAAAGGAAATGTCATTTTCTACTCTAATTCATTTCTTCCACGCCAGCAGTCTGACAACAGAGCTTTACGCTTGCCCTCTTTCACCACACTGAACACAGGATGAAGGGGGTTGGGGTGTGAAAGTAAACCTGCTCGGTCCAATGCGTTTCTTACAGTATGCTATGGAATCAATCCATACATAGTTCAGTAGATTACAGTGATGCAAGATTATATTGTGTATTAGGAAGAATACAATTATCTACAGTTTATGTATCGGAAAAACAGCAGCAGAATTTAGGAAACCCTGGTTCATGTATGACTCTTTGCACAATAAACCAACCGTCATAAAATCCTTTGCTTCATTTGATACAGATTAGAGACTGAAGGCTTTCTGATCATTTTAATCATGATAAAGCTGACAGACAAAAAAAAGGAAAATGAAACACACTAAGGTGATCTTTTTTCACATGATAGATATTCATAACTTCACAATATTAATGTCTTTAAGCTTTTTTTTTTATAATGGCACACTAAACACATTAAACAGTGTGTTAATCTTCCTTATGCTTTTGTTTTATTTAAATATTAATTTATTTATAATTTAAATGGTTAATGCTGGTTCTGTCAACTGTAATTATACATCTCATTCCATTAAATATGTATGCATTAAAGTTAATGCAATAATTAATAAAGAGTGACTGATTTGATCCGCTTGTCTTTACAATTGGACATGTATGGCAAAAAACCCAGAGTGAATGTTTGATAAATGAAATGTATTTCAAAAACAAATATTAATAGAATATATGTGCAGGATAATTCACAGATTATTATTTCAGGAAATAACATTTAATACTACATTAAAAGGGATAGTTCATAAAAAAGATGTCATCATTTTGTTGTCATGTATTGTTTTAAACCCATAAGACTTGAATGAAGATTATTTTAATGACATATGAATTCCACATGAATCGAGCTGGTAATTCTTTCAAGTTTTCTGAAGAGACACCGTTGCTTTGTAGAGTACTTTATGTGAAAAGTTAGCCATGACATGACCGTAATCACAGTATGTACTTAAGTTTGTTTTTATTAAGTCATTCATCAATCGACCTTCCATTGAAGTACAGTATATAGTCTCTTATATTATTATGCAACACAATCTGTTCAGGGATCTGCACAGTGATATGGTGAACAGGAACACAGATGCATGGCAGGAATGTTGTACTGATCAATCAACATCCAGGATTGAAACAGTTGCTAAGTGTGGGGAATATTTTAGTCTGTCATTTAGTGGAGTTTGCTTAGTTATGTAACATCCTTTCAAGTAACCCTAGTAAAAAAGTAAGATATAGTACTAAGCATAGTATATTTCTACTAACTATAATATATTTACAGACATATTGCTTAAGACTTACTGATATGAAAATTATAATTAAACTTTCATTTGGAGTACTACTTGTGCACACTGCACATTTCTTAATATTAGGCCTAAATGTGTTTTAATATCACTATTGATGAGGATTGTATGATCTTTGAATATTGTCTTTAAATGCGAGATATATTAAAGTGTATCTGTAGTATACTTGCAATAGTTCCACTTAAGCACAATCAAATATACTTCAGTATTTCTTTAGCAGCACTACTTCTGCACAATTAATTTACATTAAGTACAAAATCAGTCGTTTCGATTTAGCAGACTTGTATAAGTATACCAGATTAATACACCAACTGTACAATCGCAGGGTATTTGTATTAAGCACATACATATTTAAATGTATTTTTAGTATACTTAGAATGAAATAACTATATTTCAAATACATTATAGTGTATTTATTTTTCACTAGGGAACCTTGTATGCAACATGAAAGTAACCATGTTTACCACATCATATAGTCATGACAGGAGTTGAAAGGTTTATTTTATAACACTAGTCTCATATTAACACGTATAACTCTGTCTTGTATGTTAACATATGTATGTAATGTTTATTTAGGGGCAATGCCTTGCTCTATGTAAAGTGCATTTGTGTTTAAATGATTTCTGTGGTAATCGTTTGAGCTTAGCTTGTATTGAATCTGGAACATTCCCTTAATTGGCTGAGACTGACGATCATTGACAGCCGTACAAATCTTGTTTTGCAACTCTCTGACAGTAAATGATGATATTGGTTATACGGCTCCATGTCTCTTTGAGGTGTCTATCTGATGTGACACTCACAGCAGGAGTTCATCACTGTGAGCATGTCTTTGATTGAGTGCCTGTTTCTCAGACTTTATGTGTGTGATGAGACTATATCCATCTCCTCTCTGTTTCAGACCGCAAAGGATCAGATAACTCACTGCACCATGAAGCTCCGACAGACCACAGGAATGATGGAATTCTGTCTGGAGGTTATTAAAGAAAACGATCCCAGTGGATTCCTACAGGTACAAACAGACAAAAAAAAAACACCAGAGAGAAACAAGTGCTGGTTTCATCCCTAGCTTCTGCCTGTTGTAATTGTGAATGAAACTTGGTGCCATGTGAGCTGTGGTTTCCGGTGTTCAGACTGGCCCTCAGCATTTAAACTCTTTTAATAATTGATGATTCGTAGCAGCGGGCGTATAAAATAGAGATACGACAGCTCCAGATGTGCAACGCTGCCTCTTTACTGAATTTTTTATGAAGTATCGACTGTGATGTTTCTTTGAGTGTCTTCACAAAGCATGTAATGTGAGTCAGAGATGCCTGCCCAGCAGAGATTTATCAAAAGGCAGGAAGAAAGAAGCAGTTGGCAGAAAACAATGCATTTTGAGGATCAAGACAAACTGATGCACAAAGGGAAAGAGTGAATCACTGAAACACTGTGCATAATGTTATGGATTAAATCTTTTGCACATCAGTGGCAACCTAGCAAAGTACTACAGTTGTACAGAAGCTAGCTAACCTTTCCTTAAAAGAAGAGTTCACCCAAACAATAAAATGTTGTATTTTTTTCATGCACTGTAATTCCAAACCATTTTCTAACTTCAAAGTAGATTTTTCAAAGGATTTGTTTAACAAATATTTTAATCAATAATACACCTTAGTCATATTTCATTTTTACAGGAATGTAAATGAGGTTGAGAGGGAAAGAAGTTGTTTTTTGACAACACACTAACTGTTCAGCTTTCTAAAAAAAAGATTATGTAGATGAAAAAGGCCATAAAATAGTTTGTGAGATGATAAAAGTATGTCCCTCATTTTCATCTGTGTTAAATTCAATGTGGCATCTAACCTGACTAAGGTCTATAAAAAAAGAATTACGCGTTTATAATAAATATAATTCTAAAAACAAATTCAAATAAATTCAAATAGATTTTCTAAGACATCACATTTGATAATTATCATTTCTCTTCCAGATCTCAGATGCGTTGATAAAGCGTGTCCTGGCGTCTCAGGATCAGTGGGTAAAAGGTGCGCTGGAGCCAAAGGTCTGCCCAGAATTCGCCTTGACCGTCAACACAGATCCTCTGATGCAGTCGATTCTCCAGCTGGACTTCACCCAGAATAAAGGTAACATGTGGCAACACACCTAACAAATGAGATTTCATGTTTGCTGCTTGTAACCACCAGTGTTGGGCGTAACGTTAACAAGCAACACACATCACATAATTAGGTTATGCTTTAAATGTTTTGGTTTTGAGACCATGCATATCGTGCATGTAATTTCATTAAACAGATAGATGGAACACAGCAGAGCTGAACAGAAGGTGCACATTTACAAGTTAACCAAAAACCAAAACAATGTCGTAGTTGTGATTTTTTCAAATAAAATAATACTTTTATTCAGCAAGGATACTTTAAATTGATTAACAGTGACAGGAAGGCATCTATAATGTTACAAAATGTTGATTTCAAATAAATGCTGTTCTTATGAACTTTCTATTCCTCAAAGAATCTTAAAAAAGTATTGATAATAATAGAGCACCAAATCAGCATATTAGAATGATTTTTGAAGCATCTTGTGACACTGAAGACTGGACTAATGATGCTGACAATTTAACTTTGCCATCACAAGAATAAATTACTTATTAAAATATAAATGGAAAAGCATAACAAATTGTAATAACAGTTCACAATAATACTGTTCTGATTGTATTCTTCATATAAATGCATATGATTTCATTTTCAAATAAATGCAGCCCTGGTTAGAATAAAAAAGTAGCACCTCTTCTAAAAAAAAAGGGGGAAAAAAGTGTTTTTTCAGTAGGGAGAATTCAGAAATAATTTCAGAAATATATAAAAAATGATCATGCAACATAATTTGTGTAATTAACACAGTTAATCCTCAACACTGGTGGTCACTGTAATAAAGCTAATAATATAATATGAATTTGTTGCAATGATATTCTTGTTTTTCCTTTTAGAATGTGGTTTCTAGAATCTGGACTAGTAAACAAAAGCTTCTAAAATGGCAATTAAACCAGTTTTGGGAAATAAAGCCGATCTTGCAAACTCAAATTCACATCTTGTCAAATAATAATTGGGCAACACAATCCAAAAATAAATTCCGTCCTTCCCAGTTTCAGAGGCAAATGATCCCCCCAGTTTTACCTCTAGACTCACACATGCAACACCTGCTTTGTCCGATATCATCTTTCAGATGGTCAGGAGGCTGCTTTATTGAAACAAATGCATGCAGGTGACCAGAAAGAGGAGGAGAGCACAGGAGGTATTTCAGAGCTGCTACAACCTGTTTCCCTAAAAACTCTACCCCTCCCAAACCCACAGCCCCTTATCCTCCGTTTGGCACCAGTGACTTTGAGGAAGTGCTTACTCCAATGCATGTCACTCCACAATTACCCTGTCTAACCTTGTGATGCTGTAGTGTATGACAGTCAGTGCTTAAATGCGTACTCTGTAAATACTTTTATCTTTTAGCAGAGACCACCACAGTGCCTCCTGCACCACTGTTGCAGTTGGAAAAATGCTGCATGAGGAACAACAGTGCTACTCTGGCCTGGAGGATAACTACGGTCCAAGCCCTGCCTGTCGAGGGTTACGTGCTAGAGCTGGATGATGGGAATAGCGGATCTTACCGGGTACATCTACAACATTTTTACTTCTACACTGAGATCATTCAGCAGTCAGGAAAACAAAGAGATATCTTAATAATTTTGTACTCCGAATGAAATCAACACATATGCACAGTTTTCATTCTTGTGCTGAAATGTTTCGTACTGAATCAAGACTTTTGGGCAGGATATTTTAAAGAGCTTGTTCCCTTTAAAAAAAAATAGCCAATAGCGTTTAGTTTCTCAGTCATGACATGATTTAATATTTGTGTAATGGATGCAAGCTAGCCTGGGATGCAATAAAATGCTAGCCTTCTATTCGAATTAGTGCTAATTTAAATCCCATTTGGGGCGGTGCCAGAAGAACCAGTGACATTGGTGCCGTGACCCAGACGAGAGTGAGGTTTAAAGGAGGCCAGCTAGTAAGAACTGTGCAGGTAAACCTCACTCCTCTGGCCTCAAGAAGATGTGCACTCGCAACTGATGCTAGTGGTTGAGGTCTTTAAAGTTCACCCACAAATGAAAATTCTGTCATTAATTACTCACCCTCATGTCGTTCCAAAACCATAAGACCTTCATTCATCTTCGGAACATAAATAAATATATTTTTGATGAAATCCGAGAGCTTTCTGACCCTGCATAGACAGCAATGCAACTACCACATTCAAGGCCCAGAAAGGTAGTAAGGACATCGTTAAAATATTCCATGTGACATCAGTGGTTCAACTGTAATTTTGTGAAGCTACTAGAATACTTTTTGTGCACAAAGAAAATACAAATAATAACTTTATTCAACAGTTTCTTCTCTTCCCTGTCAGTCTTCGACACACATTCATGAGAGTACCAATGCGCTTGTATCGTGGTACTGTCGTGAAAAAATATTACATGGACTATTTTATCGATGACTTTACTAGGTTTCTGGGACCAGTTGCATGAAAGTTCTAAGTAATTGGATTTCTTTAAGAGTGTTGCAACAAACGTCTTAACTGTCACCCTTACATAAGTTTTTATACTAAGCGATTCACTGTATACGGCAATGGGCACCGTGGTTGCTATAGTTACTACATCTCATAATAAGCATAGATATGTATATCCATGACAATAAACAGAACATAACGAAATACAAACCTAACCAACTAAAACACGAACAAACATTAAATAAACAAGCGCTGCCCGTTTCTGCGCTGCTTTGCGTACAGTCGTTACCGAGGAAACCGCAGTGAAAGCGCTGACCAATGACAGAAAATGTACTAAATGTGAAAATTAACCCATATTTTGACGCTGCAAACACACAGCGTTGTAAATGTGAACAGGTGGATCGACGCTTGATAAAAAGATAACGCATTATAAAAATCTAAACAATTAATAAATACATTACATTTATATTGTTATTTAATTAATGTAATAATTGATTAATAATAATTGTTTAAATTAATATAATAATTGATAGAACTCATCCATTTAAAAAAAAAATACTTTTGTTTTGTGAAAACCTGTAAATCATGCTTTTTACAATTTAATATGTTACCATAGTCATTGCCCTACTACACTCATATGATATTTTAATTGTGCAAAAAATGTCTTAAGCTTAAACATCCTGCAGATACTGAGTTTAGGATGACTAAATGGAGCTGGTTTGGTCCCTTAAATTTATCAAGGTGACATAGTTACTAAGGACTTTGTAGCAACGCTTAAGGGAACACTTAGATAATTAAGAGGAATAGTTAATGGCAGTCTTAAGGTTCCTTAAGTTAACCCTTAGGATTTTTCTTGCAACCCAAGTTTCACTAAGGGTTCCCTTAACCTTATAACTAAGGGATTTCTTAGCTTAAGGTCTTTAATGCGACGGGCCCTAGGCCTTGAACGTGGTAGTACCTTTGCTGTCTATGGACCAGAATGCTCTCGGATTTCCTCAAAAATATCTTAATTTGTATTCCAAAGATGAATGAAGGTCTTACGGGTTTGGAACGACATTAGGGTGAGTAATAAATAACACAATTTTTTTTGGTGAACTATAATGTCTTTGCTAGAGCGTCCACCTCCCGTGCCAGTTGAAGTTGTTCGATTCTCACTTAAAGCAACAACAAGTCAGTCCAGTTAACTCTGTGCCATTAAAGCCTCCAAACTGCTTTTCCAAAGTTGGGTTGCAGGAAGCTTTTTATGTTATCTTGTTTTTGAAATGCTTAAAATTCTCTGCTTCTCTTTGAGAAATCTGCAGCTTATTTTATCATCCATGATTAACGTGCAATGTTTTCTTATATCTTACATGAGGTCATGTTTTACCAGATGCTTTCTATTTTTACCTTACACCTTGTCTGCCCCCCCCCCCCCCTCTTTCTCTGTCCATGTTTTAGGAAGTCTATGTTGGGAAAGAGACCATCTGTACAGTGGACGGCCTTCATTTCAACAGTTCATACAACGCTCGAGTCAAAGCGTACAACTCTGCTGGAGTGGGAGCGTACAGCAAAGTTGTTGTTTTGAAGACGTCTGATGGTGGGTGTTTTGGTCGTCTGCTTCTTCACACAGTTTCTTTCATTCACCTTTAATAGGGCCTCTGAGATTTCTTAAAGCTTCTTTTCTATCTATGACGCTCATTCACACAGCTTTCACATTATATATTCCCTTTCCTCCATGGATCCCTGCTGTGGATGCATCTCTTAATGAGTGTTTTATAGGAAAACTCTTCTCATCAAACGTCCTACGTAGACTCTATGTAGAAGTAGAGACTCATAGAGACTTATTCTGTCATAGGGAATTCATTTGACTGTTATTTCAAAAAAAAATGTGATATTTATACCAATAATACTGAGACTTTTCACTGTTTGTACCACTCCATTCCACTTCTGCAAGTTCAATATGAGCGAATCAATGAATAATTCACACAACTGATTTGTTCAAAAACACTGACTCTTTCTTGGAAACTGTTTTCTATAGCTGAGCAGTAGTAGACAAATTAAAATGCACTATATTGTGTGAATTTGATGTAAGTTATTCAAAGAATAGTTAACCCAAAAACACACCCTCAGGCCATACAAGATGTGTTTGTTTCTTCATGGGAACAGATTTGGAGTAATGTAGCATCACATCACTTGATCCGCAATGGATCCTCTGCAGTGAATGGGTGCCGTCAGAAGAGTCCAAACAGCTTATAAAAGCATCAAGCAAACGCCATGAGTCCAGTCCATCAATTAACGTCTTGTGAACCAAAAAGTTGCATTTGTAAGAAACAAATCCCTCATTAAGACATTTTTTAACTACAAGCTTTTGCTAAAATAGATAGAGATAGAGTATATGGATAGAGTCATCTATCCATAATATTGCTTTCTCCAGTGAAAGTCATCTCGGCTGAATTAAGAGAGAAAAAAGCAGCACAGTTCAAGCATCGTTTACAAGCAAAACCAGTCAAAAATAGTTCTAAACAAATATGTCAGTGGATTTTGATAAGATGATAACAGGGGACATACTTTTTCACTGTTTGAACTCTCATTCTGACGGCACCCATTCACTGCAGAGGATTCATTGATGAGCAAGTGATGTAATGCTAAATTTCTCCAAATTTGTTCCAATGAAGATTTTTTTTGGATGACCTCTGGATGAGAACATTTTTAGCAAATTTTCATGTTTAGGTGAACTGTTCCTTTATCTTGTGAATAGAACTTGTAAGATTTCACTATACTCTATGTATTTCTTAACTTTTAACGACATAACTACAGTGTTTTATGTACAGTGTACATAAAAGATGGCAAAAAAATTTTTCCTGAGGTTTATAGAATTAATTTCATATTTAGTGAAATGGCATACACGCTTAAATCACTTTGAAGGGCATAAAAACACTTTTCCCCAATTGATAAGAACAGTGGGAACAAGGGGTAAATATCATGCACATTAAATAGATTACAATGTATACATTTTTATGGGAAAAATTATTATTATTTAGATTTATTGCATTTATTTATGTGTACATTTAAGTCCTGTGACTGGCTTTTAAGTTTTGCACCATTGGAAGACCGTTATAAATAAGACCCCAGTTCTAGTTACATTGGCAGGTTCTAGATTGCTGTTTGCAAAACTGCATAAACCAGGGGTCCCATACGAGTTGTTCAATTAACACAGGCCTAATTAGGGTTTGATGCTAGATTTGCCTTACAGGCCCTCTGCTACCGAAAATCTTCTAAGAGAGCTTCAATATTTCATTCCTTCAACTGTTTTAATAATTCATGGGTCACTGCAGGAGTGAAGACGTGTAGCTGTGTGTGTGAACAGCAAATTATGATAACTAAACTTAACCTCTTTTACATCGTTGGTAAAGGAGCTGAGAACATTTTTTCTGGTAATATCACACATAAAACGACCCTTTTATCTGTCAGATGTAACTGGAACAACTGTCCTAAAAATCCTTTGGCTCTGATAAAAAAAAATATATATATATATATATATATATATATATATAAACAGAAAACTAAACAGAAAAAGCCTTTTAAGTCACAAAGAAAATGGTGGAATTTAAATTTGGTGCACTTTTTACATTGAAACTTTTTGAGAAACAGCATGATCTATTATTATATACAGTGTACAGTAATGTCAGTCAAATGCCGTGAGATGCTATTTTAATTAATCTTAGTACTTTTTATTGATTAACCTCTTTTAGCTGCAAATATGTTTTTGAACCACACTGAATTATTCTGGCTTTCATAAACTTTATTTTATCTTTCCTCTGCAGTGGCATGGTTCACTTTTGACCCTACGTCAGCTCACAGAGACATTGTCCTATCGAATGAAAACCAGACTGTGACTTGTAACAGTTACGATGATCGCGTGGTGCTCGGGACGGCTGCCTTCTCCAAGGGCGTGCATTACTGGGAACTTAGTATGGATCGCTATGACAACCACCCCGACCCCGCATTCGGTGTGGCACGGATTAATACAACGAAGGACACGATGCTGGGGAAGGACGATAAGGCCTGGGCCATGTATGTGGACAACAATCGCTCCTGGTTCATGCACAACAACTCCCACACCAACAGGTACGCATCTAGGGTGGTGATACATTTTGCAAGCTGGGCTTTTGACAGATTTGTTCTACATTATTTTGGACAGGAAGGGACCAACTGTCCAACACATCGTTTTTGTCTATTCACTGAAACCAAAATTGTCAAGCTGGAAAAGGTGAATACAGACAAGTATGCATATGAATTGATTGGTTTAATCTAAGTCTTCTGAACAAACAATCCCTTTACATGACGAAGAGTTTAATTTAGGCTTTATATTAATAAACTTTGATCAATGCACATACATAGAGCACATCAAATATGGTCAATGGCTGCTCAACCGTACATGCTGTCAATGTCTATAAACTTCATAAAGACATCAGAAACATCATACGGAAAATGATGAGAGAAGTATGTTTATTTGTGTCCTAAAGATGAACGAAAGACTTGAGAATGAGTAAATTGAAGAATTTTTTTTTTGGGTGAAGGAATATTGTTTTTAAGTGCACATGGGAAACATTAGGGAAAAATAAACCCAAATAATTACATATGAAAAATATGGATTTATATCACTTATTTATAAATGGTATCACAACTAAATGTGAAGCAAACTCTGAAAGTTGAGAGATTAACACTAATTCTACAGAAATCTTTGAAGCAAGGAGGTTTTAATTACTATAGATTTTATAACATTATACAAACATTAAAAGAAGCCTGGATTCATTTCATTCTTTGATGTTATGCATATAAATGAACATTAATGTGTTCATTAAATTACTGTGCATTTTTTTCTGTAGCTCAAACATTAGAGCATGGTGCTAGCAACGCAAGGTTATGGGTTCAGTTCCCAGCAAGAACTAATAAAATGTGTACCTTAAATGCAATTTAATGGACGGTTCGCATAGTTTTCCATTCCACTATATATATTTGTGTGTGTGTTTGATCATTGCAATCATCTTTTGCAGAGTCTTGTGCATAACACGGCATATTAAAAATGCAGCGCTTAAGTTAAAATAAGTTCAATTGTTAAGAAACGTATTTCGGAACCTTGCATTTGTCCAATACGTTTCCACATCTCACGTTTTTCAAAGCAAAATGCATTCTGTGTGAAAAAAAGCATCTGCCAAATACATAGATGTAAATTTGGTAAATATTATAAATGGAAGAGCAAGATTGGCAAGACAACAACTCACATGTCTGTGATTGGTCAGACTATGCTGATGATGTATACACCATATTACAGTATGTTGGAAGATTTTCATAGATGTGGAGCATTACACACATTGTTTCCGTTTGAAGGTTTGATTAGGATATACTGTAGATGTAGTGCATGTACACATGGTGTATGTCACAGTTATGCTGATGCAGTGTCCTCTGGAGAGTAAGAAGGACAGGCTGATTATAACACTTGAATACTAATGCAATGATTTAAAATTCTGCCTCCATTTATTGATAGTGAGGTGACTGCGAGGACACGCTAACAGTACTGCTAGTGTTACACTTAACAATCCATGAAATCTCTGCCTTTCATATGTAGCCTACTTAATGTAGCCTGAAGCCAAGCTTGTTCTACTTCTTCGCCAGCTTTGGATCCATCATAGTCCTTTCATTTTAACAGTTTTTTCTCCATAATATTTAATAATTTTGTTGTTTTCCCAGCATGTTTCTTTTATTCTCTTGTCCCTCCATCACCCAGGGGCTGTAAGCAGGTAAACCATTCAGGTGAAAGTAGTTTGTAGAGTCACTTATGTAGAACTTTGCTAGTAGTTCTAGTATTATCAGCTGTGTGATAGTTGTTAGATAAGAGAATGTTCTAGAAATTCAGTAGTTCTGTTCGTATTAAGATGCATCTTTGGTGATCCGTTCACAAGGGGTCAGCACTAAATACAGGTGGAAACATATAGCGCTCTATATCATTTTCACTGATGAGTGCAGCATGCGCATTCAAGTTAAGACCATTCACACCGAGGATAACTACAACATTGACTATAAAGTTTTAATTATCAGTATAATTCTTAAGTATAGAGAAGTTCAAACCATTGCTTTAATGAGAAATGACACGGTGGAGCAATATCGTTGGAATCACTTTTAGAAAGATTTTACCTGCTCATGATCCATAAGTTTTATATCTTATAATATCAGTCCAAAATCATTCTGATGGTACTGTTACGGGGCGAACAAGACGTGAGACGTGCGGATCCATTTACAAGGCTTTATTAGGAGGCATGGTCGGAAACGAGCATGGGTCACACATTGGCAAACAGTATGTATTTGGCAAGACAAAGAGAAATCCTAGGGCAAGCGTGGGTCGACGATCGGCGAACAATATCCAACAGGGCTAGGCAAAGGTAAATCCAGGAAACACGGGCAGGTATTCAAATTAGAGGGCTCTGTAGAGTAGCTATCGCTAGGACATACGCTATACAATACTCAGCGATGACAGAGAGGAAGTCAAAGGTTTATATAGAGTGTGATCAGTGCAATCAGCTGTGTGATTAGTGATCAGTGCAATCAGCTGTGTGATTAGTACGATTAGCTGTGTGACGTCAGTGCAATGGGTTATGGGAAATGTAGTCTTAGTTGATGTGCAACCGTTAGTGTGGTGCAGGAGTCCATGTGGTGAGCGAGTGACCTCTGGTGGTGAGTAACAGGGAGTGCCTGGACAGGATTCGTGACAGGTACACTGACTAAAGCGAATGATTTCTGTTTTTCCCACACACCCAAGAAAGTAATGCAGATTATAACAAAATACAAGAGAGTGGCTTAAAAAAATCTGAACACAAGGAGTCACTTGAGGTGCATTTGAAATGCATGATAAAGAGATTAAAAAATCCCCAAAAATCATTTACACTCCCTCAAGTGCTTCCAAACCGTTAAGATTTCCATTCATCTTCGGAATACAAATGGAGATATTGTTAATATTGTTATTCTTTTACAATTTTTTTTACATCCCTTAAGAGTACACACAACCAAAATGTTCAAGCTTCAAAAAGTTCATAAAGATATTGTAAAAGTAAGCCATATGAATCAAGGGATTTAATCCAAGTCTTCTGAAGAGAGACGTCACTTTATATGATGAACAGATTTAATTTTATCCACATACAAACATTACTTTCTGACATAAACAGAAGTTTAACTGTACTTGCTTGATGTGTAAGAACAAATCTCACTGGTTCTTGCTGAAACACAAACGTGCTCACATGACTTGTAAGAACTAACCTCAATGGTTCTTGCGTATCAAGCAAACATGGTTGAGTTTCTGTTTACAATACTGATGTATGAATATCTTCAAATATGGGGTTTGGAATGTCATGAGGGCGAGTGAAACCCTGGTGAACTGACCCTTTAATAACAGGTGGAAACAGGGCCATGTTTAGAAATACATGGTATGTAGAGCTTCCCTTGTGTTCCTCAACATGTTTCTTTTAAAATGTCTATGAGCTGTTACAGTAGCTCTTCACTACTCTATAAATATAAGTAGGTGATATCACACTTGCAGTCATCCTGTCAGACTGAATATTAGCATTGTTGTGATTCAGAAGTAACATACACACTGGAGTCATAGCACAGTTTCTCCTCCCTACGTTCTTTACTCTGATCCAGCTCCACTCCAAATTCTCCATTTCCTGCATCCTTCTCATTCCTCTTCCTAGAGAGATCTTGGATCACCAGAAAACTCTCCTGTTGATTCACTTAATTTGTCTCCTTCCTCTTCTCTGTGATTCTTGCAGGGCTGAGGGTGGCATCACAAAGGGTTCGAGTGTGGGGATTCTGTTAGACCTGACAAAACATACCCTGACCTTCTTCATCAACAAACAGCAGCATGGACCCGTGGCTTTCGAGAACCTGGAGGGTGTGTTCATGCCCGCAGTTAGCCTCAACCGCAACGTCCAGGTGAGCAGCTGATCCACACTGACCTTTAACATACTCAGTGATTGGTAGCATCGGGAATCCAGAGCTGTTTCTTATTCAGAATCATTCTCATGTCCTTCAAGTTGCTTTACCAAACGTCTAGATTCTTCCGGCATGTTTTGATTTTTTTAAAAATGTTTTTCCACAAATTTTATCCTAAGTTGAAAAATGTAGGAGCTGTTAAAAAACTTTTAGGGATGCAATGAAAATTGATCAATAGTATATTTTCTTTAATAAAGTTGTAAAAGGAGACATTTACAAGCAAAATTAATTAATTTATTGAAATATAAAAAACACGTTGTTTTTAAATATTTCTGCTTCAAATATTTCTGTTTTAATAATTATGTAATGATTTATTGGCCTATATATATATATATATATATATATAAACAGTTATTTCTGGTCTGATTGGCTGAAAGCCTTGTCCAGCAGTGCGATATTCTAGTGATAACAGAACTCCAACTGAGCGAGTGTCATCATGGCGGACACCCAAATCAACTTTAATTTTCTTAAAGTGCCCATAAAATGTTATTAAAATGTTAAAAAAATGTTCATATTCAGGTTGACTTGCATGCAAGGTCAAAAAACACTTTCATTTTCTTATAATATGCATTTATTTTTACCTTATTTGCTCAACGACTCCCAAACGATTCGCTCAACGATTAATTTCACAAACCCCTCCTTTGTGTGACGCTAATCTGCGGTGATTGGTCCGATTGGTCGATTTCATTTAAAGTAGGGCTGGGCGATATTGCCTGAAATTTTTTTTTCACAAAAAATCAGATTTACGATTTAAATTGATTTTTTTCACCTACTTAAAATCAATCTGCAGATGACAAATACATTTTTCTAAAATTAAAGGGACAATTTGTAAGTTTTCACCACTAGAGGTCACATTTTCAAAACAATAACAAAGGTGAAGCTTGATGACGCTATGAAGGAGGATGTTCATGGAAGAGGTAATGGATAATTTTTTTGCATAATCTGTACCTTCCAGTTATTTTTAAACAGCGAATACAGAGAATGTGAGCACAGAACATTATGACTGACTTAAGTCTAGCGCGAGTTTAAGCACTCTCAAAAAACACGTCATTTTCTTTCCGAACACGGTATTGGCATGCTACGGATTGTGGGGGATATTGGGGGGGGGGGGATATCATGATGCTGGCTCAACATCATGATGTCTATCAGCCATCGGTGAGCGATATGAAAGCATAAGGATCTGTCTGCTCTTTTATCGCTCTCGCGGTACTTTGATGTCACACAGTGATAATTCTGCGCAGTGCTGCTTCAAGTCGAACACACCTATCGTCTATCGGCCCAACATATGGCAAACGCGCGGGGGGAGGGCTGAGCCCATTCAGAACTACGGGAGCCCAGAGGGGAGCGTCGGCATATGTTAAAGAGAAAACCGATATTCATTCAAACAAGTCGACGTAAACTACACATTCGAGTTAATCGATAAAATCTATTTATCGCCCAGCCCTAATTTAAAGCAGTGTTTGTGAGCTTTTAATGCTTCAAAAGCGGCACCTAGTGGCAACGAATGAATTAGCATTTTCAAAAATCAAGTTTTCCCAGATCTGCACATGCAGCAAGCGGGTGGGCAGTATGCTAATGTTTCATGTTGACGTCAACATGAAATGGCTTGGGATTCGTTTTAAAAAAACAACTCGTTTCAATGATTCAGAGTCGATTCTTTCTTTTGAGAGACAATAACTTTTTACATGGTGCACTTTCAGATTTAAGACTTGGCAGGATGTTTTCATTCACTTAGAGCTGTGTTACACACTGCATGAAAGTTCATTTTCAAAAATCCATAATAGGGGCACTTTAATAATACTGTTTTTGAGTCACGGAATGTAATGTAAGCTGTTGAACTGTTGTATAAACACAATATCACACTCGTAGCTGTTGCGATATGTGTCTGTTAGGGATGCATCGATATGGACATTTTGGCAGATACCGATAATCGATAATTCTTTATATTTGAAAGCCGATAATCGATATGTTGGCCGATAAATATATATCCAAATTTTTATATACTTTTTGAGAGCCTGATTTAAAAAAAAGTTATCATCATTAAAAGCCGCGTCAACATAAGCACCCTAGTTTGAACAGTGTAAGTTTAAAAATAATATTTGACTCTTCCCATTACCAAATGTTGCCATAAAGTCTCACAAATAAAATAAAATGCAAACAAGTCATTGGACATCATTACATGTGTAAAGAATCAAAATGCACCTGCCATGGATGAATAAAACGGAAGAGCCATCTGCATGGATAATAATGAAATTATATTAATAAACCATATTAACTAAACCATATTGTTTATGAAGATAATAAGAGAAAATAAAAGTGGTGGTTATTATGAATAATGCTTCAGTGATTTAAAAAAAAGTAACAAATGAATAGGCTACCACTGTTTTAAATAGCAGCTGTTTGAGCTGCGTACGCTGTATGAAGCTGAATGAACACCGGTAAACTGAAGCGCTTGTTATAGCGGGTTAATTAGGCTACATGAGAATCAGATATTTATAGAACATAAACATAATTTTACAACTTACTGTATATATGCACAAAAATGCACAAGTTATTTTGAACTAAGTTATGCGCTAGTCAGATGTGTAACTCGTGGACGTGCACTTGGCTTCCCGTAACAACGCGCTGAAACACGGCAACTAAACCCAAATAATTCACAATGTTAATATATTATAATAATGTTCTCATTAGAATGTTATATACACGACAGTCCCAATCATAGTTATTAGTTGTGCGCTGCTGTTTGAGCTGCGTACGCTGAGCTAAAGATGATCACCAGCAAACTAAAGCGCTCTATTAACTTTACCAAACACATTCATATGAGGAGCAGATATACATAAAATAAACACAATATTACTACGTACAATTGCACAAAAGGCTGCAAATGCACAAGCAAACTTAACTGTCATGGAGGTGTAGCTCTGTTGTGGACGCGCTCAACGCACGCACAAAACACAAAGCAACAAAGATTCCACAACGTCATTTACAGTAATGTTCACATTATAGTTTTATGTAGCCTTTATGACAGACTTGCTCTGCACATGTTGCACATAAGTGTATTGTTCTTTTCAAAGTAATTCTAATCATATTTCAAGCATTTCAAAACCACCATGGCGAACAGCGCACATCTAAAGTGTCTCTGAAGGAAATAATGCATTATTTATCGGCTTAAAGATATCGGCCAAATTTTCTTATCGGGCCGATACCGATAACAGAAAAAATGATACCGATATGGCCGATACCGAAATGGTGGCCGATATATCGTGCATCCCTAGTGTCTGTATATCAAAAATGCTACGGCCGAATCACAGCCGTGCCAATATAAAGCCATATCGCACTGCTACTCGTGTGATAATGCTCATATATATTATTGTGCTGATACTAGTAATGTTCTTTCTGTTTTGCTGCAGCCCAGACAGACAAGAGTTTATGTTGAATTAAATGTCACTTTTAATTATAACAAGTAGCTCATAAGCAATCTACAGGCATAAATGCATGGTATTCATTGTTTGTAAACTGCTCTGAAACAGTGAGCCTGTTGCGCTGTTTTTACTTTGACATGTGAAGCGCTCATATTTATTTAATGAAATCATAGCCTTTTTAAGTTTGATAACATTAATTATGTTATCACATTAGAGTGTTTTGCAATTCCTGGTTTTCCATTCCAGTTTAAATGATAATTAAGACATTTTTTAAATATAAATGATCTTAAATTTCATAAAACTTGCTTCTAGATACCTTTTAAAGTTTGCACACACATCTATTTTCTGTTGCACAGTGCTTTACTTTAAACCCTTCTCTTGAAAGTTAATAGATGGAAATAGAATAATTTAAGGTGAATCGTAATATGAATCAGATTCCCATGCCTAGTGATCATCAGCACATCACATTTATCAATATTAATGATTGACATTTGTCTTTTTCACAGGTGACTCTAATCACAGGTCTGGAAGTCCCAAAGATCATCATGTGATCATCTTGGACCAATAAGAACGAGCCAGACCTTTCTTGTTAAACAAATCAGTGCTCTTAGACTGCACTGACATATTACACTAATATTAATAATGTTTTCCCCCTTATGGTCATATGGGTGATTTGCATTTCAGTGTTTACAAATCTTTCCCATGTTTACAGAAAAGCAAACTGCGATGTCCCCTCGGGGGCCAAAACTGGAGTCGGACCCAAAAGCACTTTGAAGTAGAGTTATGCCTCTTTTTCATACCTCCAACGAAAGATAGCACAGTTTCAAAAACATAATTGGATTAAAATCAACTTATTAGCTATTTGATATCTTAGCATTGGAACAGAGTGATCAAACACAACCGATAGTGATCAAATAACTGTGAGACTAAAAGTGAATTTGAAAATGTTTCAGGTTAATCTCACATGCTAGACAAATCTCAGGTTTACTCACCTTTAATGTGCTTCAAAAGCCCTCAGAAATATCATCACTCAGTCCAGGCTGGGTTTGAAAAAGTCCTGGTCAAGACAAAAGCCCGGCGTCAGATAATGGTGAAGTTTACAGTCTCTTCAGTTCATAGTTCCACAAGTAAAATTGTAAATCTTATTGCTAATATCACACTTCTGCTGAATTAGCTGCACAATTTGAGAAAAAACTAAACAAAACAATGATCGTAGCACAAACAGTGCCGGATGAGTTACATGCTGAAGTGTAATACTTAACGTATGCACAATTGTCTTTGCAAACAGCACTAAAACACACAAGAAAAAACTCCAGGTTTACAGAAATGATATAAAACCTGCCATTAGAGATAGACTGTGCCCTCACCGCCAAGTAGACTCAGCCTTGGTGCTTTATATGAGCCACAGTTGTGAATATTTAGCCAGAATCTCAACTCTCCTTACACTGTGACCGACGTATTCCTTAAGAGTCTTGAAGTTGAAGTGTGTAATTTTCTCCTTTCTCAGCTTAATATGCCGATATAATTGTAAGCCATTTTAGGTTGATTTCACAGAAAAGTGTAAACACTGATTCAAAACATTGCTCTGTTTGTTTGAACTACCCCTAGCAACGACTCAACCAGAAGTGAGTGTTTAGGGCGGGGCTATCTGTATTTCTGACCAATGACAAATGAGTGGTCGGGAAACCTGTTTGAAAACAGTCACTATTTTTGTAAATGTATTTAGTGATGCAAAAATTACACACTTCGACTTTAAATACATGACAGACTCAAGCTTCATACACCTCAATACAAGTAAATGATCACTTCATAGTTCAATCTGTTTTATTTCCATGCTGCGCCCTTTAACACTTTTTTTACATTCGGATGTCGAAAACAAAGTCATAGCTTGTAGTTGGAAGAAAAGATTGCGTTTGCATGTTGTACAGCTGTAAATATGGTCTAAGCAGTGAAGCGCGCATGAGTTACACATTCATTATATTGAATTTTTGTTACATAGTGTGATGACATGAATGAAACAGGAATACAGCATAGACGCAGAGTTGCAATCTGCCCAAGTGTTTGTTGTGTGTAATTATTTTCTGATAATGTAGCTTTAAGTTAAAACCCCAAAAAGCTACATATCTCCATAACAGCACATTTATTCTCATAAAACCGGTCACATTAAATGCTATGAGGAGTCGCATATGGACCTTGCAAAAGGAGATACAAGCTTATATGTTCAGCTTATACCTCTGTTCAAATTACAATGGTTTCAGGGAGAAATTAGAGATAAATGAAAGATATTATATTTATGTTTATTATCCTGTCCAGACATTAATTTACGGGATTATGGGAACAGATAATAACCCATTGGTGATGTAAAGCATGGGATGTTGTTGATATTTATAACGCGTTTCTATGAAGAGTGTAATTAATGTAAATAGCTTGAGCCAATGCTTTTATCTCGCAGTGAGTGCTTTGCTGTCAGGAGTACCAAACTAAAACAGGGCAGGTACTGGCACTAAATAAGTGCAATGTGAGCTCTTGTTAAAAAAAAAGAAGGAGCTGCGCTTAAAGGAATGTCCTGGGTTCAGTCAGGGCCATCGTCTCTTTGGGACAGCTGAGAATGTTGTTCCAGGTCATTCTTCGACATCTTTACACTTCTATGATGGTATTTCAAGTATACATCACAGAAAAAAAATGTGTAAAAACATACATCCGTAAAATAACAGAAAAAATACTGGAAGCTCATTACACACAACGTTATCGATTTCGTTTTACGGATATTTCTATCGACTCTAAAACACAATGCAATGAAGTGTGAAATTTAAAATAAAACACATGTAAAAAATAAATATGAGAAAATTCCTTCAAATTATACAGTATATTGTGCCCTATGTTTATTTGTTTTAAGTGTAGCAGTAAAACACCAACACAAGTACCAACACAATCTCATGGCAGTTTCTAACTATTTTACATTTTGGCAAATTGGTAACTAATTAATAAGAGTTTCTACAATATCACTCGTTCATAGAATCTATTTATGCCCCAGTGACGGTTATGTTTAGGGGTTTGGGTTAGAGGTGGACATTCATGCTTACTTTTCATTAAAAATCATACATTTTTATCTGATAAAATTTTAGTAGGGAAGAATTTGTACAAGTGCTTTAGCTGCATATTTCCACTTCTTGACCCTTCAGAACCTTTCGCCCCATAGACCTCCATTGTACTGTAAAAGTGCCAAGTTAAATTATTGTCTGTGGTAAATGCCAACATATGTGTCCATTTGCACTTTTTTCGCCTCATCCATCATATTTATGACCATCAACTGGCAAAGTAATGGCGATAAATACAGAAATACAGCAATCAATGGATTTGATCTGTATACAAAGTACCAGAATTTTTTTTTTTACAGATCTCAGGTTAGCCCTAACAAATGTTACTTTCATAGACATTTCTATATTTAATCTCTTTTATGTAATGCCACTATATGGAGAGCACCGATATACAAGTTTTAATTTCACAGCCAATACTTGCTAATGGGCTGCCAATGGTCATAATTATGGATGATGAGCCTGAAAGTCATGTGACTGAAACGGATGAATAGCTAAAGCTGAACTTTGAGCATTCCTTTAAATCCAGTTTTTACTGTGGGTGACGCCGGCCAAAAAGATCTATCTTGCTGAATAATTTTCTTTTACAGTGTCATTTTAAATATCACAATGGACTTTTTTGTTTGTATTAAAGTATATTTAAAGGTTTATGTCAATGTAAATAATAGAAACACTGGTTATATACTGAATATGAAACAAAATACACTCAAAAACTGTTTGCTGAGATTGGAATAATGCTGATATGAGAACTTGAGAGTGCATTGTATATGTATGATAATAAACCAACGGTACAGTAATAGAGAATTCATAAGCTAAATATGGGTATGTCCCAGAATCATGGGAGAAAGGATGTGTATGAGGATATTTTACTTCCTCAATGGTTGTGGAAGTCAACTTGCAATTCCTGCCCAACTGAATTTATTTAAACTATCATAGCAGCTGCCATAGCCTAAAATATCCAGATCTTGGACATTAATAGTTTTCCTTACTTTTCCAGTTTCTCACAGTCAGTCAATATTCATTAGGCTGAGAAAATGAACATCTTGTGCTGTGCCTCATTCACACAAATCTGCCAAAATCTGAGACGTTGCTTTGGAATGTGGTGTTTTCACTCAAACTCAGGGTGTTTCTTCAACTATGGTCACACTGTAAAAAAAATCCAACTTTCGAAAAGTTCTACTAACAAATGTAAAATAAAAGTAGCCTGAACAAATATTTTTTAATAGAAGAACTAAAGTTATCTAACCATGTCACTAACAAAAGTTGTTTTGTTCACCTAGATACTTAAGTATTTGTTCACAACATTTCAAAACATTCTCCAAACTTTTCCAATTGAGTCATCTGAACAAACAATTTTACATTGAACAATATTGCACAAGTTCCCAGCATGCGTTGCAGCTTGAAAATATTTTATGCTAATTATTATTAAAATAGTATCATTGTTTTACATTTTACTGGGTACATTTATGCTGCAGCTGCTGTTGTCACTGTCAGTTAGCTCTCATGTGGATCAGAGTTCATGTTTTTATTGATTTAGCATTTGTTTATCCTCACCATGTTTGAGAATCGTGTGCTGAGGTATTTGTGCATCTCATTGTAACTGTTGGATTTAATACATTTTATAACAGCTGTAATATTTGCTTTTGGTTTAAGAGACAGTTACTAACAATCTAAGTAGTAGGCTTTGAAAATAAACATACATTTAAAAGAAAGAGGATTGTTAAATGTTAAATAATCTTTAGTTGATCTAACATAATTCAATAGACTGACTTTTATTCATTAGATGAACTAAAGTTTTAAGTTGTCGGTTGCTAGTTGAGTTAACTTGTCAAGTTGAGTGCGATAAGATGCCTTAATTAATACTTTTTTTAATCAATAAATTGTTTGAGCAAGATCAACTTTTTTGCCATCCTTTTGCTATCCATTTTTTTGCCATCCAGAACTTTGTGCGATTTTTTAACCAACAAATGTAATTTCCATCTTATCTTAAATGGAAATTTCATTTGAAACATTTTGGAATATAATGGCCATTGTTGGGGGGTAACACTTTACAAGTAATGCAAGTTAAGTAATCAGATTATTTTTTTTCCAAGTAAGTAGTAAAGTAACGCATCACTTTTAAATTGAATAGAAAATGTATTTGTTCAATATTTTCAAGTAACCAAGTTACTTTGTTTTCCCATTTATTCACTGACGGCTCTCTTCTCTTGTCTCCGTATTGAAAGATATTGGGAGTGAGGTGGAAAGGCTTATTAATTTCACTTTTGGTGGGAAAGGGCTTGATATTTACTTAGATTTTACCTTAATTTTTCACTTGTCACATGTAAACAACTGTATAATAAAGTAAGGGATACTACACGGCTAGCTGTGCATTAAACAATTGTAATGCACGACGTGGAGACCAACAACCACCCGACGCGAAGTGCATTACAATAATTTAATACACAGATAGCCGTGCATTATCCCGCTTATATCATGGTCATTTGCCAGCATTGACAAGTTAAAACTGTTAATGATGTTTGCAACACAATATTTGACCAGAAGGATTAACGGAGTTATTTTTTTCACTTACGGCTAGTTAGCGCTTGCATTCTGCCCGATTCAAATCAGACAGAGATGAAATAGTGCAGTGCACATGTATTTGCAAGAATTATTACATTTATTTGAATTAAATATCGATCTAGCGATCGAGAGAGATGACAGAGAGAGGTTGCACTGCACACATACAAAAACTTGTCAACTCTTCCTTGCGACTTTTATTAATAAAATAGCCTACACACAACTATCTCTGTGTGTGTGTGTCAATTAAAGCAGCTCATTAACATGGAAAGGTGATTAAACTGACTTGGAACTACCTGTGCATTAAACGGTTTTAATGCATACTTGCCAGCCAATCAGAATCGAGTATTCAGACAGACCATGGTATAATTTCTATTAATCATAGAAGTTAATAGTTTTTTAAATAAAGTAATTTACGATCAAAAGTCTGGGTCAGGGATAAGGGTAACTCAATAAAAATCTGTGTATACATGGAATTTAAAAGTACCAAAAAATAAATTAAGGCTTGTATAATTACAAGCCTTTTTAATGTGACCCATCATTAACAAAGGTAACATCATAATCCTTGGGCCATAAAAGTGACCAAAGTTGAGGAAACACCCATCAAAAGAACGCACAAATTAATTAAATTGATTTTTTTCCAGAAACAAGGACATACTGAACAAATGATTCTCTTGAAAGTGCACAAAATGAAATGGTCCTGAGGTGTTTTTTACATAGCTGTATGGTTAATACGACTGTCTGTGAGTGTGACCATCATCACAAAAAGTTCAACGGTGCAAATAACCGAAAATATACCACTGTACCAAGCGTTTAAGGATTTAACTTTCTAAATACAGCATACTATGTGGATGTGCATTAGTCAGGTGCCCGGCCCTCAGATTATCTCATTGTGAAGAGTTTGTAAAGGAAAGACAAGCTGTTTCTCTGAAGAGTCTTTCCATTGATCTGCTGACACAAGACACACACAAATGAACACAGCCTCGGCGCCGTGTGCAATCATCATCATCCTTGAAGCAAACTCCAATGCGTGGGTGCGTGTGTTTTCGGTGCTTTTCTTCTGTATGTGATCTTGAGCTCTCATTTCCTCTTACTAATGTGATATTTTGTACGTCTTTGTGGTTTGTATATCAAATACATTGTATATGACATTCTTTACTTACTACTTAGTGTAGAAGAAAACCAGTGTATTTCCCTTATAATAAACAATAAAACTGTGATCCATGCATCTTTATTCAGAGTATTTAATCTACGATTGTTTCTTTTCACGCCACTTCAATTGTACCAAGTTCACAGCCTCCAAACAATATTGTTTTATCATGATTAATGGTAAATAAAACTACACTTTTTAAAGAAATTAGGTGTGGCAAATCCCATGCTAGTGTAATTGCTTAGGAGATCCAAGTGTGTGTGTTTTATTTACATGTTTTGGTGTTCTGGGTAGTTTCTCTAATATTTGGGTATAATATATAGAAGGCTCACGTCCCAAAAACGGCCAAATTATGTGGAAAAGTGTACCTCGGTAAGCTGCATAATTTGAGGTGTATTTTATGTCTGTAGCACAAACAGTAAGGGATGAGTTATACACCAAAGTTAAGAAACCTAAAAATACTCAATAAGAGTATTGCAAATGTTCTATATGTAAAATGACAAAAATGTCAATATCAGCCCAGTCAAAATCTGATATTCCATACATGTTCTTGCATTTTGAATGTCGTTGTTTTTTCTGACGATTCAGAAACAGCTGCTAAGTCGCTGTTACTTTTTCACTTTAACTTTAAAGTTCTGAATGTCTTTGGAGCTCAACATCAGCATTCCATTTTTGAAACGTCCAACTTGTCCACCAGGCTCTCTGCTAGACGACGATTTACTTTTCTCAGTCCTGGGAAGTCAAAAAGACAACAAAAATGAGCAACACTTCAAAAACAATGACGTGGAGCCTCATTTATAAAATGTTGCGCAGAAACCACCCTAAATGAGATCTTACGATAAGCTCTCGAATATGCGTACGTATGATTCATAGAATAGAAAACGCACGTACGCGTCTCTTTCAAATGTGAAATCTATGAATCGCAAATGATCTTGAGCTTGCACGCAATTGAATGGTTTCAGCTCTCTGCTTGTAAATGACTCCTAATTAATGTCATTAACATAAAAGATCACTAATCATAACTTAGAACAGTGAGCTGCAACAACAGCTTACATTTTCAAAAGCCTGCAATGCTCCGACAAGAATAAGTGTGTACGTCTGCTCAGACGCTGGCGTGGCGCTAAGCACTTTTCCACATCAAAGACAGTTTTTACAAATATGAGCGTTGGTGTGGATTTAAGCGTACGCACACTCTAAGATCAAATCTGAGCGTAAACACTTTATAAATGAGGCCCATGATATCTTGACTCTGAAGGTGCTCTGTGAAATTTCACAGCCAAAATTCAATAGTAATCTGTGGGCAAAAAAGTTCCCCATGCTGATTTTGCTCGTGTTCATGGAAGTTGGTCACGCAGATACACTGCATTAACCAACAGAAAGCTGCTTTAAAAAGTGACTGTGTGAGTTGTGCTTCATGCATCACTACATTATTGAAAACTGACCTTTTTTATTTGCCCTCAATTTTGCTAATGTGACTGTAAGCCTGTGCTAATACAATCAAGCACAAAGAAACTACAACCCATTTCATTTAAATGACAAGCAGAACATCAGAAGGATTTCAAAACAAACACAAACCTTGGTTTCCCTTCTTTCTTTCTTTTCTTCTGTGGTTCCTGACAAAACACCCAGAGAGGAAAGGTTAGTGGAAAGGTTGCACATGCTACAGAAGTAGTCAAGTGTTTTAAAAAGTAATCATATAACAACTGTTTAAATATTAAAGGTTGTACTTACAGATTTTGCTTCCTCTTTGGCTTTCAACTTCTGTTCTTTTATCATTTGTTGATACATTTTGTAGTTGACATGCTGCTTATTAGGGGGCTGCAGAGAAAAAACGACAACATTTATTCACTTGAGTATTGTTAAAAATAACAATAAAATATGACAACAATGAAAATTAAAAGTGGCAGAAATATACTCTACACAGGTACGCAAACCCAAATGCAAACTAGTATTGATAAATTGATTATACACTGATATACTATTATTAATTATTGTTAATATTTTGAGTTACATTTTATTTTATGTTATAATTCTATTTGAGTAATTTTGTCATAGTTTTGTCATTTTAATATTTTAAGTAATACAAATGTTGGGGAAAAAATGCAGATTTTTTTATTATGGTTTTAGGTTGTTATACAATAAGGTTAGGTTATACAATAAGGGGGCGACAGATTACCTTCAAATGTCAGTCCCATTTAAATAAAAGTATGATTACATGTAAACTTGTCAATAGTTCAACCAACTTTCTCTGCAAGATTCGATTCCCCTGCTATAACACCCCTTGTGGCAATGCATACTTGTACTGTGTTATATATTGCATTCCGAGACACTTCTGAACACAAAGCAGAAGGGTTTCTTTGAGTGTGTTTGAGGCTCAGCAGTGCTGCATGTGATTAGTGGATGTGTGCTGAACTCACTCTGGCTCCCAGCATGATGGCTCGGTCCTGCTCAAAGACCCTCTGCTGCTGCTTCTGATACCCCGACAGCCCAAACTTGTGAACCTCAAACCGAGCCTGTGGAGGACACACACGTCATGCCAGTTAATGTGACATTCCTGAAAAAACTGACTTATACTGCAAACGAGTTTCAAGGACGTTACTGACGTGGACCGATATACACAGGCAACTGAACAAATAGCACTCGGAACATGAAACTAATGTGGTGCGAGAAAATATGTGTTATTATAAGCATAAATGTGTCGTCACAGAACCTCATAAATGACTGATATGGAATACTCTACATGAGCAGAAACTCAACTCGAGAAGATTGACATTAGCATGTTGCTAAGCTAATAATAAAATGTTCTAAAAACACACAGGAAACAAATTTGAGGTAATTTTTTACCCCCATACTTTCCAGCAGGGGTTCTCAACTCTGGCCTTCATGGTCCACTTTCCTGCAGAGTTTAGCTCCAGCCCTAATCAAAAACAGCCCATCAAAGTCTTCAAGATTACTGGAGCCAGAGATTATCTTATTATTCGGAGTTATGATAGAATGTTTTTGTTTTTGATAAAATGTTAAAGGCAGGTGAGTTTGATCAGGGTTGCAGGAAAATGGATCTCGAAGTCCAGAGCTGAGAACACCTGCGTTTCAGTATTAAATGTTTTTAAGAGTATTTATAATCAATATTTATTTCATTTTGTCCACCATATTGGATTTATTTTTTTGACTTTTATCCCAGGGCGCACTGGTGCGTCCAGCCATTCGAGAAAAGAAAAAAAAAGTATCCGCGACTCAGAAACTCACTCCCGTTAGGCTTATATCGTGGTCTAAACCAATCAGAGATAGTGAAGGGCGGACCCCCCCTCTGATTGGCCGTGGTCCAGATATTCCTGTATGTGTGTGTGCGCGTTGACAAATGCGTCACGTGTGCTGCTGCAGTCAGACAGAGAGAAAGAGGTGAGTAGTAGAGATGCATGCAGTGTTGCCAACTTAGCGACATTTAACACCTTTGTAGACCCCCATAGCAACTTTTTGTTTTCCAAAAAAAGCAACTAGTGACAAATCGAGTCTCTCAAGTGTCTCTGTGATCGCCGCAACGGCGCGAGATCAGCGCGCTTTCTCTGCATCTGCTCTGTTCAGCGAGCGTCTGAGAGGAGCCCGTTCAGTTAAAACAGATATTATTGCTTCTCTAAATGTACATGCAAATTAGAAGAAATCACAGCACTAATTGTGTCTTATGATTTCATCAGACAACGGCTCAATACAATTATAAATGTTTTTGTTTTTGATTCTTAAAGGGACGTGTTTCAGTCATTATTTCATATTTATCCTGTTGACTGACAACATAAACAGTCAAATATATAAAGTAAAACAGTTTTATTGAGATTTGGCTGCATTAAAATACAGTTGAGTACAGAGAGACGATTAGACAGAACAGAACAGTTATTTTTTTCTTTACTTTTAGTCATTTAGCAGACGCTTTTATCCAAAGCGGCTTACAAATAAGAAGTAACTAAAATTAAAAGTTAAAACTATACATAATATATACACACATTTAAGAAGATAAAGACAGAAATAAACATGACAAATGCATACAAACAAAACTAAACATTTAAATGAAAATAAAGCTAAACAAAAATCAAAATATTAAATCAAGAAAAGGTATGAGTATAAAATGCTTTAACATCTAAAGTATATAAATAAGAATTTTTAAAAACTGTAAATACTTTTTTTTTCATTAGTAGTGCAATTATTTGGTAGTCTGTGGTGGGATGGGGCGCAGGATTGTTTTATGGGTTTAAGGGGGGGGTTTGAGAAGCACTACACTAGAGCATCCCTTCGTTCAGACACAGTGGAAGATCTGATAAGAATCAGTGTAGAGGGTCAAGTCTGGAAGATGTTATGCTAGAGAGAGTGTGGTCAGCTGGTTTAGCCAAGGACAAAGATCAAGAAGGCCGAACTACAGGAGTTGGCCATCCGAGGGGCATGTGACTGCAATGGAGGATAGTCCATAAGACATTGAGCCATGAGATGTTCAGTTTGACGCCCTTAAAACACTTAATTTAGATTGTATTTATCTTGAGATGTTTTAAGTTTAAATCTCTGCTCAGTGAAGCACTTTAAGCACCAACACTTTTTCAGTAAGTTACCTTTCTTGTAGAATTGTGCTTCAAATAAAGAACTTTAGGAATTGTTAGTTGTCGTTTTACTAGTCAATATTGCCTATATAAAAATTTGGGTGCACCTAACTTTTGTGCTGGTGCACCTAAGAAAAAAAGTTAGGCGCACCAGTGCACCCAGTGCAAAAAGTTAGTCTAGAGCCCTGAGTGGATGCCTACTGTACTGAAGAGTTTAGCTCCAACTCTAATCAAACAGCTCCAAATATCATGTTTGATATCCCGACTGCATGAAGAAATAATGAAGTCTGTGTCCATCATTCACTACTCTGAAATCTGTGAACTCTGACTTTCAGACACATCCAGATCACAAACTAAGACAAAAATCTGGTCATGCAGTGTATTCAAGTCTTGAGCGGCATAATTAAGTTGTCTATATTTGGTACAGCCACCCATGATGCCTTCAAGTGAAACTGAAGTAGCTACAGATCTTTTCTTTCTTATTGTGACAAGCATTTAAGTGAAATTGATTATTTAAAGAGACGCAGGATGGGGACTTTAGTTGAATCCATCATCTGATTTTCGGATGGAGACAGAATTAAATGCGTTTTGCAGTCGACTGTAAGAAAGAGGTGACGTTGACCAAATGACTGGAAAAGTCTGAATACGTCACCAGAGATAATCTGTCATTAAATAATAATAAAATATCATATAAATCAGATTATCATTTAATCATAATAAAATCTGTCATTTCTCTGGAAGATCCAATTTGACATTTTGATGAAAAATCCCAAAGTCAAAAAAAAAAAAAACGGATTTAGATAATCTCACCTTTTCTATTGCTAGTTTTTCATCTGAGCTGTTTTTCTTCTTTTCTTTGACATCAGAAACCTGAGGATAAACAAACACGGATAAAGACAGATGAGAGTTGAATGCAGTTACTGCAGCTGTTTTTATCTGTAGGCTTCACTCATTCTTTCATGCACATATTCACATTTCCATTCAATCATTTGTGACCCTGGACCACAAAACCAGTCATAAGGGTCAATTTTCTGAAATTGAAGTTTATACATCATCTGAAACTGAATAAATAAGCTTTCCATTGATGTATGGTTTGTTATGATGGGACAATATTTGGCTGAGATACAACTATTTTAAAATCTTGAATCTGAGGGTACAAAAAAAATAAAGAAATTCAGAAAATTGCCTTTAAAATTGTCCAAATGAAATTCTTAGCAATGCATATTACTAATAAAAAATTTAGTTTTGATATATTTACGGTTGAAAATTTACATAATATCTTCATGTAACATGATCTTTGGCATAAAAGAAAAATCGATAATTTTGACCCATGCTATGTATTGTTGGCTATTGCTACAAATATAACGTCACCCGTCCTACTTATGACTGGTTTTGTACTCCAGAGTCACATTTAGCAGATGCTTCAAAGCCACTTACAAATGAGGAGAATAATAGAAGCATTTTTTTTATTTTGAATATAATAGAATAGAAAAGTGCTAGTATTAAGTGGCCAGGTGGATTTCACAAGAACTAGACATGGATTGGCCAAGGTTTGACAGCGGCTCCTGCTGGTAGAGTAGTACTGGAACTACAAAAATAACCTTGTATTCTGATTATAGGAAGATTTTTATTCATATCAAGAAACAAAAAATAATAATGTGTTTTGTAGATAATGGACTTCTGAGGCTGCATGTTCTTCTTACCTTCTGCCCTGGTTCAACAGCCTTTGATAATTTGTTCTTCTTCAAAGGATCAATAAATGTAACGACCTCCACATTGGATCGTTTAGCCGCAGTTTCACACACTGCTGAGTTTGTCATGAGCTGCTCTGAGTCTGTGTCATGACAGTCTGCTTCTGTATCTTCTTCAGTATCGTTCAAGTCATCTTTAGCCGAGCTCTTTCTTTTCCGAGACTTATCCAATCTTTTGTTTTTTCCATCACCTAAACATGAAAAATCACATCAAATATTATAATCAGTAATTACAAATTCCATAAGACTGTTGTTAGCATATTGCCTATATTACATGCAGTATGAATTATTAACAGCTGCAACCTGATTTATTTGATAAACTGTCACTGAATTAAACAGCAAATGTAACAAAGAACGGATTGTAGTTTTTTATGTTTATCGTTGGATACTAAATACTGCGTTAGTACATTTGTTTTGTAAACAGTAACGTTATGTAGTATATAGTGCGCAATATTCAGTACGCTGGGATTTCTTTGTAAACAGAGCCCTGCATTACTACACATTACAACACTGGGTGCATTTACTATATCATACACTTTTCTATGTCTGTTAATAAAAAAATGCTGTTGATCACCATTTGCTAGCTAATATATACCGTGCATGTATGGCTGTGTTAGCTGTTATTAAAAACTTCACTCTCACCAAAATCATACAACTTGTTTAGAACTTGATCGAGGAAAAGACGATCCTCGTCCACCTCCCCACCGTGTTCATCTCTTGTCACGCTCATTTTTTAATAAACAAAACACGTTTTAAAAGCAATGTTGGTTTTCGTGTGTTTCACGTGTGTGCATCATACACGCGAAATGTCCTTTCTGACTTTCCGTCTATACGCTCGTCGTCCCGGAAGCAGCATAATCTGAAATGTTGACACCGCCCATGTGTTAGGACAGACGGGAGGAGGAGACTGTAGAGGCTGTGATAAAGCTTTCTTTCCTCTAGACGGCGCATGGAGGCCCAGAGCCCCAACCCTCCGTCGAATCACATTAAAATCTCACGGAGTTTTTGTCTTACTAAATGTACGGTAAAAGTCATACACTTTAAATATATCACTTTTAAATAGTGTTACCTGACATAAAAATAAAACATATTTAAATAAAGACATTAAATGAACACAACAATCTAATAATCACAAACGTCAGTGATTGGCCCATCCATGCAGCGCTGAGAAAAGTAAGATGTACCACGTGTTCACACCACCAACGTAAATCTTAAAAAAAAACACACGAAAAAAAACAAACAAACAAAACACGTTAAATAAAAAATATGCACATACGGTGAGAACAAACAGCCATTATGAGCTATTTCATACACAAACGTGATTTAGTCCGTGACTATACTTTCAATCATATGAATCCCGCCCCTAAATTACTGTCAACCAACCCGCAACCAGCAAACTGAAACTCGCAAAATGATTGCCAGGGAGGAGGCGTTTCTGGTTGGCTAAACTTTGGAACCCTCCCTCGATTGTTTTTTTTTTACATAGCTGTTACATAGAGCTGTCATATAAGTCGACATAAGTATTTCAGGGCACCTTAATTAGTAAAGTCTGTGGGGTAATAGGGAGGTTTAATGAGCGGCATTAAATAAATAGATTGGAGTACCTAACTTTTTAATATTAATGATAAATAAAATTATTACTTTGACCAGCCGTACCGCCAAGCCCCGCCCACCCTGAATCTGCTGTTTCATACTTTTTTCATTCCACCCGCATGTTGTATTTCTGTCAGGAGAACTGGACTAAACGGCCAACCTTGATCCAAACTTTCTCACCCAGAACTCTTCTGATCTATTTCACTCATGCTTTGATAGGTGCGGAATCGAAATGGCGTCTCGAGCACTGTACTCGGTGAGTGTTACAGTATTTTTGCATGCTTTCTGTCAAAGTATCACATGCTTGCAGAGTGAATCTCTTCAGAGCTTCCTCTAATATTCCCCTTCAAGGAAACATTAAGCATATTTCATGAACCAAATAATATGATCTCTCACAGAGTTTTACATGTCATTTGTTTTAAAAATGTCATTTTTAGAGCCATATGCTATTAGAAAACCATACTGTGCAGGTTTCTATGATCTCTGGCAGCATTATATTTCATTATAGCAGTAATAATTAAATGTATGTCCGTGTTTAAGCAACATACATTTTTAGCTATTAGCTATTTAGTTTATTTTCTTTGCTTTGTTTACAAATAAATGGACACACCCTCATTATTTTGTAGTACTGTTTTCCACATTTTAGACTAACAGTAAAGGCAAAACTATTAAACAAATTACGTAGTGACCACAAATCAGAGTTATCTTATTTAGCATTAGTTATAAAAGTTATTTCATAAACCAAAAAACACTATATAATATATAATTTTATAGAAAGTTTATAATATTATACAAAGTGTTATTCATATGCACAATTTATATTTGTTAATTTGAACAAACATATATTAAGTTAAAGCAAATCAAAATAAATTCAGTTATTGAATATAGAGTATCTGTAATATTTTGTGCATGTGTGTCAATGTGCATCACGAGTATCAGTCCTTGCAATTTTTTTGTACTGTAATGTATTACAGTACAAAAACAAAGCAGAAATGTGGTCATGTAAACTGTCTTATTATTTTGAAAAACACGTGTTCTGTTTTCATACAGCCTAGGCATCCAGTGCTGAAGAAGCGGGATGATTTTGAAGACTTTCTGGAGGAGAGAAGACGTTCCAGTGATCTGAGATACGCACTGTTGAGATGTTACACTCCCACACTCTATAAGGGACTCGTGCCCTGCAAGGCCAGCGTGCTAAAAAGCATCGTTCTGCAGTCGGACCACCTGCAGTATGTCATTAAACAGGTACAGAAGCAACCTTTCTCCTCAATGCCACAGTTTCATGCAATAACTTACTATGCTTTTATTTAGGAACCCTAAGTCTAGTGAGGTATTTTGAGATGAAATACGGTCTTGTTTAATTATTATTGCGTCAATATTACAGTTATGTTTTCTGAAGAGTTGTGCTGTCAATTCAGATGTCTGTGTCTAGTTATACAGATCAAACTCTGGGTGTTGTGTGTGTGTAGGTTTCATCAGATTCAGGAGACAGCACTGAGTGTGTTGTGGAGGAAGCGTCTCTGATTCTGGATGAGATGGCTCACCGTCTGCAGCTCAGCACCGTACGCTTCTTTGCCTTTACCCTCAGCAAAGCCTTCAAGAGACTCTTCCGCAGCGTGTGTGTCAATGAGGAGGGCATCCAGAGAGTGAGTGACTCTTCACTGTCCCCAAAATGCACGTGTGAAATTCCTGCTAAAACACCTGGCATCTACACTGTGAGCCGATCACTAGGGTTGCCTAATGTTACTAAAACACGTGTCCTAATTATATCATTTTTTACATTTCACTACTGATTATATCCTGTATAATTGAGTATGTGACGAATAAAAGAACCTTGAACCTAATTACAGGGATCGAGGCGGCTCAGATCTCATGTGGAACTGTCATTAGTATGTCATTATTTTAAAAGTGCTTATTTATTATCATATATATTCTACTGTTGAAACGTATTGACTAATCCAGCATTTTATTAAGACGTTTCTTTTGCTCTCTAAGGCTGCGTTTATATCATTACAAATACAGTACAACAGGAATACTGTGAAATATACAATTTGAATATATTTAAAATTATGTAACTTATTTCTGTGATGCAAAGCTGAATTTTCAGCATCATTGCTTCAGTTTTCAGTGTCACATGATCCTTCAGAAATCATTCTAATATGTTGATTTGCTGCTCAATTATTATCAGTTATTTTTTATGCTCAATTATCATAAAACAGTTGTGCTGCTTTGTGGAAACTGTGCAAAAAAAATCAATAATTTTTCAAGATTCTTTGTTGAATAGAAAGTCCATAAGAACAGCATTTATTTGAAATATATATTTTTTTGTAACATCATTAATGTCTTTATTGTCTCTTTTGATCAATTTAATGCATTCTTGCTGAACCAAATGACTATTATTTTTAAAATCATGCTTGCACCACACTTTTATCACAAATATATTAAGTAGCAAGTAAAACTGCGTTCAACATTGATAATAATAAGAAATGTTCTTGAGCAGCAAATCAGCATATTACATATACATTTTACATTTATGCATTTAGCAGACGCTTTTATCACAAAAAATAATACAAATTCAGGTTCTACATTTTTTTGTCAGTATGTGTGTTCCCTGGGAATTGAACCCAAAACCTTTGCCGCTGCTAACGCAATGCTCTACCACTGAGCCACAGGAACTATATTAGAATGATTTCTGAAGGATCATGGGATACTGAAGATTGGAGTACTGATGCTGAAAATGTAGCTTACAGTTGTGCTGGGAATATAGGAATAAATTACATTTTTAATATATAGTTGTAATAAGATTTCTCAATATTACTGTTTATACTATTTGTGACCCTGGACCACAAAACCAGTCATAAGGGTCAATTTTTTTAAATTGCGATTTATACATCATCTAATAAATAAGTGTTCCATTGATGTATGGTTTGTTATGATTGGACAACATTTGACTGAGAGACAACTGTTTGAAAATGTGGAATCTGAGGGTGCAAAAAAAATCTAAACATTGAGAAAATCACCTTTTTAAAAGTTGTCCAAATGAAGTTCTTAGAAATGCATATTACTAATAAAAAAATAAGTTTTGATATATTTACGGTAGCAAATTTACAAAATATCTTCATGGAACATGATCTTTACTTAATATCCTAATGATTTTTGGCATAAAAAAATAATTTTGACCCATACAATGTATTTTTGGCTATTGCTACAAATATGCCCGTGCTACTTATGACTGGTTTTGTGGTCCAGGGTCACAATTTTTATCAAATAAAAGCAGATTTTGTGAGCATAAAAATCTAAAAATATATTTCTATAATTATAAGAATAAAATATTTCAAACATTTGACCAAGTGTATTTCCTGTATTTCTGCTGTAATTATGAAAGCGCTGCTTGTTTTCAATAGAAATTAAATCAGTCAACCACAATTCATTGAAATGTCATGATTTCAGATATTGCAAGAACTTTGTATTATTTAGCCCAACAGTGAATTTAAAATGGATAATTCTAATATATAATTAATAATTTATTAATAAAAATATGTATTTATTTATTATTTTGTAAGTCATCCTGAGGCCCTCTGGTTGAGAACTGATGTTATAAATGGTCCTGCCGTTTGTTTTAATAAAGATGGCATGTAAATAGAGTTTGATGTCATGCTGGTTTTCATTGATGATGCTCTCTCTCTTCAGCTCCAGCAGGCTGTACAGGAACACCCAGTGGTTCTCCTGCCCAGCCACCGTAGTTACATGGACTTCCTGATGATGTCCTACTTACTCTACATGTACGACCTTCCCCTGCCTGTGATTGCGGCTGGAATGGGTGAGTGTGGACAGGTCACGGTAGCTGCATTTCCATCCACCTATTTTTATGCGCATTTTGGAATATCGCATAAAAAAACGGCTGGATGGAAACGCCAAGATGCGCATAAATTCAAAAAATGCGCATAAAAAACTTATGCGCACGTATGAGTAGGATAATTTTTTTTGTCCAATAAGAAAAAATTCGCATAAACTACGATGGAAACACATTTATCGAATAAATTACTCCATGCGCATCGAAAAAGTCATGTGACTTTGCGCTATGAGACGGGATAACTTGACTAGCAGCAGACCGATCAAGTTCACAGCATCTATAAGTTGTTATGGTCATTCTGAAAAGCCTGAGGAAAGTCTGTCATCAAAGTCTTTCTGTATAATTGTCTTACACGACTGTGTTCCCAAACAGCCGGCATCCTCCTCCAAACGCAGTACAGCATTTATTGTGTCTCGTGCAAGTAAAGTATGTTATATATGAAAATTATTATATTCAGTGGCTTCTCCTATATATTTTGTGCCAATCACAACACATATAACCAATTAGTATTTCTGAAGGAGGAGCCACAGTTGACGTTTGTCAGGAAGTGACAATTATGTGAAAAATAATGCGTTTTTTTGACTGCACCCCATCCTCTGACTCGTTGGATGGAAACGGTGCTTTATTCGCATATGTTTTATGCGATATTCCAGTTTTGAGTTATATAAAACAGTCTTGTCAACATTTTGGAAATGTTTTTGTGTTTTAATTTGAATGTTACTTTCAAAGGGGGGTACTCATTTATGGAAATATCTTTGGATGGAAACATAGCTACTGATGCATTGTACCAGCGTAAAAACGGTATTGAGTGGAGCTATTATACAAACACAAGTAGACACACTTGCCAAAAGTACAGTTCATTCTCCTTAATATGCTTGAGTGGATTTTGTAACTGATTTTATAGCCTTTCTTTTGTTCTCTCACAAGTTTTCTTGTTTTATCAGGGAGTTTTTGAGGGTTGACCTTGTATAGACAGTATCTGGTTGGTTTGATGCACAAAAAGTGTCAGCTAGAAGAACGTCTAAACAATTGATAATCTTTCTGTATTATATTCAAAATCTTGATACAAGCACTCTATGGTAGTTTCTAAACTTCATATACATAAAACTTGCTAGTGCCGTGTTTTTTCATTCTAGAATATATACTCTTGTAAAATCATGGTAATTTTAAAAGTACCCTGGTTGTATGGGTCAAAGACAGTGTCACATCAAATTCAGTTTACAAAAGGGATTTTATATACATGGAATGCATTTTAAATTCAAGCAAATGTTTAATCTTTCAAATAGCTTTTGTGAAAATGCCAAAATATGGGTGGAATAATGTTCCATCATCATTTTAGTGTAACATTTATGTAAAAATGAAACAACATATTTATTTTTACATTTTAGTGTAACATTTATGTAAAATAAATATGTTGTTTCATTTTTACATAAATGTTACACTAAAATGATGATGGAACATTATTCCACCCATATTGTATTTTGACCTGTACTTATTAAAATATACAAAAGAAAAAGCGGTCGTACTAAATTGTAAAATATTTTAAATAATTAAAATCTTGCAGACCAATGAAACCTAACGGTTTGAAGGATGGAGGCAAAAAAAAGTTAAATGTAAAGTTAAAATTATTTGGTGTTAAACACTTTTTTCCTTTCAGTAATGTCTTTATTCTTTCGATTCATATTTGATCAATAAGTGAGCTTAAACCTGTTGATTTCATATTATATTTATTACGTATACTGTATTATTTACTAACGGCAATGTTTCTGCAGATTTTATGAGCATGAAGTTTGTTGGTGAGATGCTGCGTATGTCAGGGGCTTTTTTCATCCGGCGGTCGTTTGGAGGTGATAAACTTTACTGGGCTGTGTTCTCTGAGTATGTAAAGACCATGCTGAGGGTAAGACGCTTCATCCAAAGAACTGAACAAATTAGCAAATCAGTAAACTAGACTGTCCTGTACATACAGGCTTCATATTGCAGTGGATTTACAGCTTTTCACACCGCTTTTAAAGGGTTAGTTCACCCAAAAAATTTAAACTCTGTCTTTAATTACTCTCCCTCACCTCGTTCCAAACCTTCGTTCATCTTCGGAACACAAATTAAGATATTTCTTAATATTTCCTATAACCAAGCATTAAGATGAAATCTGAGATCTCTCTTACCCTTCATAGACAGCAAGGGTCCTACCACGGTCAATGCACAGAAACGTAGTAAGAACATCATTAAAGGGGTCATGTGATATTGCTAAAAATTAATAAAACATTATTGTTGCTCCTCTATGCTCCGCCTTTCTGAAACAAGCTCATCGTTCTGAGAAGCGAGGCGTGCTCTGATTGGCCAGCTATCCAGTGCATTGTGATTGGTCGAATACCTCAAGCGTGAGACAGAAATGTAACGCTTGTTACTAGAGATTGACCGATATGGTTTTTCTATAGCCGATGCCGATGTTTAGAGGTCAGGATCAGCCGATGGCCGATATGTGCTGCCGATTTTTAGGGCCGATATCTTGAAGTTTTCCCCGTCATTTGCATGCTAAAATGTCACACTAATAATAAGTGGATGCACAACATTTCTAAATTTAACATAATTTATTGAACACTGTCTTCAACCATCTCTCGAATCTTAATTTTGTGCATTGCACGGTATTCAAATAAAATATTTTTCCAAAAAAATATAAAAACTTACCAAGTATTAAATATATAAAACAGGTAATAAAAAAAACTTTCAATCATTTACATAAGTTTTAGAGCATTTATCAAGCAGAGTTTTTCAAGTTTGTTTGAACATAAATGTAAACTTAAATATACATTTAAATAAAATAAATACAACTTTATAAATAAAAATCAATTAAACTGAAAAATATAAAATATATAAATAATAGTAGTGCTGCAAACACACTAGCAACCAGCAACATTTGTGTTTTGTATAAATGACACAGAACATCTAAAGTGCATTCTAACTTTCTGCTTTTTGCAACTTTCTGCATTTTTATATAAAACAAAGTCCTCAAGCAACCAACTGTGAATGCACTTGACTTAGCAGCAACAAAAATCTATTTTAGTGCAAATAACATGGCAGCAAACCCCTCATTTTTGAGTGAAGTAAATTATGTAAACTTTACAGAACAATATAAAGGAATGTGCTTTAATTTTAACTCGAGTGCAGTCCCTGAGTCTTCCTCACTCGACCCATCTTTCACTGAAAGTTCTCAGTCCTCCCAGTTTAAGAACGGCAGGTTGTCATGCAGGAAACACAACTGTTCAGCACGTTCTTTCTCAGCTGAATACGTTAACTTAAGACATAACCGACTGTGTTTACCAGAATACTTGCCAAAACGGGTATTTTAACAACTTTGTGTATGCATCATTAGGGATGGGCAATCGATCCTAAAGTATCGATACTTTCGATACTGATGTTGTATCGAAAGGATGATCCTCACATAAAATATCGCAGCATTTCTTTTGTAACCCTCTCATTTTTGAGTGAAGTAAATTATGTAAACATTACAGAACAATATAAAGGAATGTGCTTTAATTTGAACTCAATTGCAGTCCCTGAGTCTTCCTCACTCTACCCATCTTTCACTGAAAGTTTCCTCTCTGTACCAGTTAGGATTGTTTAAAAAATAACGGCAGGTTATCATGCAGGACTGTTACACAACTGTGTTCTTTCTCAGCTGAATACAGTGAATACGTAACTTACAGACATAACGTGTTTACCAGTGTTACCAGAATACTTGCGGGTATTTTAACAACTTTGTGTATGTATCCGTCCGTTGAGGCTTGTCTGAAACGCGGTATCTGAATCGCACCCCCTCTCTCTCTCTCTCTTTATGCTCCGGTGTAGACTGTAGATGATTCTCCCTTCTGATTGGCCGAGAGTCTACAGCATTTACATTTGCCGTAGACACTAGGCCAATCGGAAGGCCGAATGAGGTGTGTTTCGACCAATCGCGTCGCTCTGGAATCTACGCTAGCGCTCGCGGCTCATAGCTCCGGTTATTATAATATTATAACCGAGTCCCGAAACACGTGCAAATGATACACTTCACTCAATGGTGGTTAAATTTATCAGTTAATCCGCGAATCACATGCGTGCTGAACCGTGGGGACTGGTCCGTACGGATCACGGATCATCTACGATCCGTTGCACCCCTAACCAAAACCATTCACTGTGTTGTTTTTGTTGTTAACAGATTGCTAACAAGTTACAAACCAAGTTACTATAATCTAGTAATCACACACACAAAAAAAATCTTTGTCATGTTGCACAGACTTGTTTGCAAGGACAGTGCTAACCCCGTAGTGATTTCTGACGTGCTTGATGGTTAATGTTAGACAGGTTTAATGAGGATAATAACTGTGCGACATATATATATATATAGTCGTTGGTTGGAACACGTCACTTTATTAGGCTGATGTTCATTTTTATTCGCATTACACAGTTGATGGAAACACACTCAGATGCGCATATTCTTGAGCTGAATTTTCATTAATGCAAATAAGTTGGATGGAAACCCGGCTATTGTCTGCATCAAACCATGCTTCCGAACAAATTTCATTCACCGTTCTGGGCTGCTCCAGGACAGCTCTGTGTCTCCGAGCACGGTGCTGTCTGTGAGCAGGGCGGAGTAACGTAGCCCGTAGCCCTGCAGTGTTTGTGAGAGCTGCCGCCTTCTCCACCCCACACACGGAGTGAAATTCTCCGACTCAGATACAGGAAAAATAAAACAGAACTTATAACATTGGGGCTAATATGTTAGCAAGCAAGCTGCTGATAGTTTTCGACTACAGTCCTTAAAGTGAACTGCAAGTAAGCGAACCTTCAACCAGCTGTAGCATTATGCCAGTTCCCGACGGTTCTATGCTATTCGTTTTTTCTTTCACTGAGTGAAGCAACACTTCATAGTTTACTAATAATATATAGTAAATATATGGCCATAGGACTTTGAAATATCAGAATTTAAGCCTTGCCTTTATCTCCCAGGACTGTTGTTGAATCGGCGCTACTAAACGTGGATATCGGCCGATGCCGATATATTAAAAAATGACAAATATCGGCCCGATATATCGGCCGGCAGATATATAGGTCGACCTCTACTCGTTACCATATTGTGATGCCATGTTCTGGCACAACGAGACAAAACCAATAAACGAGGCATTTGTTGCATCCAGTGGGGACATAATTACTGATTATAATGACTTATACGGTCTTTCTATGCGTCGTGTTGCATCACGCCATGTAAACATAAAACCATGTCTGCATTTGTGATCAGAGAAACAACAAACAACAACTGTGAACTGTTCTTGAACAGTGTTGTAAATACAACTTAACCACTGATTTACAGTTGTGTCCTCTTATGGAAAGCCAAACAAAGTAGTTCTGCTACAGCGTCTCCAGGACATGGCGGCTGGAACAATACTACAGCGAGAATAAAAGTTACGCCTTCTTTCTTTGTGTAAACATTTGGGCGGTGTTATGCAAATATTCCAACACCGTGACGTAGATTTGGGCGCATGTTTAAATAAGGCATTTTAGGAAGTAGTGCACGAGTCAAAACTTTTATAAAGAATATCTCTTTGATTATGAGACTTTAGTCTTTGCAACTTTATGGATCTTATCTATGCACAAACAAAGCAAAACTTGAAATCGCATCATATGACCCCTTTAAAATAGTAAAATGTGACATGTGAGGGTTCATCGTAATTTTACGAAGCGTAATTTTACGAGAGCTACGACCTTTTGTGTGCAAAACCCCTTCAAAAATAACTTTTTGTGTGACTTTATTCAACAATTTCTCTCTTTAGCGAAGTCCTCTGACTTTATTCAACATTATTTCTTCTCTTTAGCGATGCATGCGCTTGCGGTCCTACACTCTCTAAAAAATAATTCATGCTTGCGCATCTTTGTCCTACACTCTAAAAAATAATTCAGTGGATCTGTTGCCACTACTTAATTTAATGCATTGGTGCAAGTTAAAAATTCAAATTTATTGATTTAATTAAACATCTTAAGTTGCAAAAAAAATTTAATGAGTTGTCCTGACATCTTAATGTTGATAATTACATCAACGCAATATTGTGTGTAACTTCAACTTAAATATCTGTGTTAGTTTGTTTAAAACATTATTTAAGTTGTACTAACTCAATGTAATTAGCTCTATAACTTCATTTTTCAAGTTCACGTTTCAGGTTCCCAGCATGCTTTGCATGTGACTGAATAATGAGCAGTAATGTAGAAATAAACTCATATTTTATGCATTTCTATTCAAGATCAGAACAGGAGAAGATTTATTAATGTTCAGTGTTCTGTTCTTTTGGTATTTAAAAGTGTTTGTTATGTTGATGGTTTTTAAGAGATTACCATTGTGCTGAGGAGTAGAGCATTTGCTTAGGTTGAGAACAGACTCACTGGGCACTGGGCATTGTTTTATATGCTGTTTCAATCAGAAAGCATTTGGCTGAAAATGCTTAAAGATTGGTTTCCTTACAGCATTAAGTATTGTTTCATCAAAAAATAATATTTTAGTAGTTTTTGTAACCAGTGTCCATGATTGAATCAAATTTAAAACAATGAAAAAACAAGTTAGAACAACTTAATTTTTATGAGTATTCAACTTAATAAATGTTAGTTTTAACACAATTTTTGTAAGTATATATATATAAAACACAATATAGTTTATTGGTTGAACTTAATTTCAGAAGAAATTGCCTTGACTCCAAAAATGACTCCAAAAAATTGATGCAAACTGTTGCGTTAAAATTTTTTTGTTGCGTTCAAACAATATTTTTTTACAGTGTATGTGTGCGGAAACAAGGTGAATCGATAATGGCAGAGGACTGTCCCTGAAGAGAAGAAATCGTTGAATGAAGTTGTTATTTTTGTTTTCTTTGCACACAAAAAGTATTCTCGTTGCTTCGTACAATTACGGTTGAACCCCTGATGTCACATGGACTATTTTAACGATGTCTATACTACATTTCTGTGCGTTGATCGTGGTAGTATCCTCGGATTTCATCAAAAATATCTTAATTTGTGTTCCGAAGATGAATGAAGCTTTTACGGGTTTGGAACGACATGAGGGTGAGTAATGACAGAATTTTCATTTTGGGTGAACTATCCCTTTAACCATGGGTGAATATCTTATGTGTAGTTGTAAGGGCCCTTGATCAAGACCAGTGTTGTGGAACGTTACTTTTAAATGTAACCCATGACAATTATGCGTTACTCCCTAATTTTTTTTTTACGTGGTTACTTTTAATGTGAAGTACTGTGATATGCTACTTTTGTGTTACTTTTTTTCATCTGGGCTGGGCTTACTTGTTTGTTTTTAATATAAAAAAGTAACATTTTTGGCAAATGTAAAAGCCCTTTCACACCAGATGTGAAATGAATAAGCCTCAGGCAGAAGGAAATGTAAATTCATGTCTGTACCGAAGAAAGCACAGCTCAAACAAACCTTTCTTTCAGCTGTGCTGTAACGTTATGTTTATCTAAAGTTTTGCTTAGTATGGTTGAATTGGATCATCCCAGGTCAGTAGCAGACATTTGTTAATAAAGTCTTCTAAATTAAAGCTGTGCTGTAAACGTTATGTTTATCTAAGTTTTGCTTAGTATGGTTGAATTGGATCATCCCAGGTCAGTAGCAGACATATTTAATTTTGCAGGTAATAAAGCATCATATTTAAATAAAGCTTTTACAGAATAAAATCGATTATTAATTTATTTGCAACAGTATTTAACATATTTAATTATTGCAGGTTCTCATCATACTGGTTGCCCACTGCTTTTTAGCTAAGCAGGGCGATTATTAATTTAGCCTGGTCAGTACAGCTGGATGGCCATATCATCTTGCAGCCCAATGAGACCAGCGGGGGGTGCTCACCCTGAATGGTTTGTGTGGGTCCTAACACCCCAGGGCTGAGCCTAGTCAGTGGGGACACTGGATGGTGTTACTGTGAGACCAGCGGGGGGTGCTCACCCTATGGTTGTGTGGGTCCTAACACCCCCAGTGTAGTGATGGGGACACTATACGTTAAAAACCGACCGTCCTTCGGATGACTCTCTGTTTCATTTAAAAAATAAACCAGGATGTCCTTCGAAAAACTCTGTTCAGTAAAAAGGGGTGTAACCCCGGCATCCTGGCCAAATGTCTTTCGAAAAAGATTAGGGGTCTAACCCCGGACCATCATGGCCAAATCCTGCCCATGGCCTCCCCATACACTGATTGGCTTCATGGCCTCCTCACTGTCTCCTCTCATCACCAGTACAGCTAGTGTGTGGTGGGCGTTCTGGCACACTCACATTGTCTCCTCTCGCATCATCCAGTAAGCTGGTGTGTGGTGGCGTTCTGGCACACTATGGATGCCGTGCATCATCCAGGTGGACTGGTGGTGCACACTGGTGGTGGATGAGGAGATACCCCCCCTATTATGTAAAGCGCTTTGAGTGTCTAGAAAAGTGCTAATTTATATGCAACAAATTATTATTATAATGATTTTGAGGAATACTGAATCTGTTTTTGTGCAGGTGAGATGAGTAAATGCATGTTCATATTTAGTCTAGGACTAAAGTAAGCATCATGTTCACACAGTGCACACAACGTCTCTGCACTTACTCCCGATTTATCTCAACATGGCAACACGAGAGCTGTCAGTCAATACATGGGAATAACTGGCGTAACTTATTTAAAAAAGTAACTCAGATATTTTCTTGTAAATAGAAAAGTAATGTGTTACTTCACTAGTTACTTGAATGTAACTTCCATTATACCCAACATTGATCAAGACAGAGGTCAGAGTTCAAACACGTTGATCCAGTGGGATTTTACCAGTAATAAAGGGACTGTGAGTCATTTTTGGATACAAGTATCTGCTAAATGACTATTTACTGTATATCCTACCACTCTTTAACGGTTGAAAATATGCATTGTTGAAAAAATGATTAACCTGTTGTATGTTGTTTATTCAGAATGGATATGCCCCAATTGAGTTCTTCTTGGAAGGAACGAGAAGCAGGACGTGCAAATCTCTCACACCAAAGACGGGTAAGTGTACATCGACTATACGTTTGTAACAGTTTGTGCTGCTGTGTATTTTTTTTGGTGTTTAATTTTGATAAAAGCTCTTTGCTGACTTCTGCACGTATTGTGCAGCGTCAAGACTTTTCCCACTTTTTGGCCTTTTTTATTGCTGCACAAATAAATTCAAGGTGACAGGAAACATTTTTTTTTGGTCAGCATTGCTTGCACACAGGAAGTGGGATGCCAGCTAAATGAAATTTCACAGGATTTTGACAATTGAATCTCAGTCCCAGTGTGATATAGAGCCCCTGACTAATTTATGGCACAGAGGTTCAAAACGACAGCTTGAAACCTGGAAAGCCTGACGGTGGCAGATCATCAATCAAACCGAACAAAAGCAAATTTAGATGAATGAGAGAAACAAAACGGTCCGCCTCTTTGAACACCGTTCGTTTTGTGTCAGCTTCATCTCCCGCTTTCCTTCTTTCTCTCTCCCTCAGGGTTGTTGAATATTGTGATGGAGCCGTTTTTTAAAGGAGAGCTATTTGATGTGAACCTGGTTCCTGTCAGCATCAGCTACGAGAGAATTCTGGAAGAGTCTCTGTACGCCCGAGAGCTGCTCGGAGTCCCGAAGCCCAAAGAATCAACCTCAGTATGCATTGCCTTCTAATTCCATCACTATTTTTAGCAGATATATAACAACTAAACTTTTTTTCTTAATCAGTGTCCTGTTTTCCTAAAAAAAAAAGTTATTTTGGGCAATAAAACACGCAACAAACAATCAACAACAACACATACATGACTGTTTAAATGTTTGGGGTCAGTAAGATTTTTTTATCTTTTTGAAAGAAGACTCTTATGCTCACCAAGGCTTCTTTTATTGTAGTAAAATTCAGTAAAAACAGCAATGTGGTGAAATAATAATATTCAAGTTTTAAATAATGTTTTCTATGTTAGTATATTTTAAAATGTATTTAATTCCTGTGATGCAAAGCTGAATTTTCAGCATTATTACTCTAGTCTTCAAGTGTCACATGATCCTTTAATCAATCATTCTAATATGCTGATTTGGCTCTGAACATTTCTTATTATTATCAGTGTTGTCAGTATTATCAGTTGAGCTGCTTAATATTTTTGTGGAAAAACATGTTTCATTTTTCAGGATTCTTCAGTGAAAAGAAAGGTCTTTACTGTCACTTTTAATCAATTTAATGCATCCTTGTTGAATTTCTTAAACAAAACAAAGCAAAAACTCACTGACCCCAAATATTTGAACTGTGTAAATATGAATAAATAAATAATTGCAATATTTTTCATGTTATGAGTCCATGTAATGGACAGTGGATACTTATGAATAAATATGAGTTAAATACTCAAAATAATCTCTAAAATAGCTGTATATCATGAAGCAAAATTTTACAAGATCATTTTGCAGCTGTCTCCTGAATTAAGTTTATTTTAGTTTCAGGCATAAATCTCACTTAATGTTTGTAAAGTTATGCATAGGTATTTGCATTTTTTATGGAACATCCAGGACAGACAGACAGACAGACAGACAGACAGACAAAGGGTGTTGATTATTCTTTTTTTTCTTGACATTCATTTCTCAACTCTGTTTCTTTCTCTCAGGGTCTGCTGAAGGCCCGGCGGGTCTTGAGTGAGGACTATGGCAGTATGCATGTGTATTTTGGTCACCCTGTATCTCTGCGCAGTCTGGCAGAGGGAAAAATAAACCGCTCTCAGTACAACCTGCTGCCCAGGTATGACAGCTGCAATCAGCCACGCTCCGAATGTTTTGCTCTAAAAGCCACAAAGCATGCATTTTGTCACAACAAGCTTTTAAAATCTTAACAATGCACTACTGTTGATCCCTTCACCTATCAGCATGCTAGCAACACATAACTTGATTCACTTACATCATGGCATGCAAAGTTTTCTTATCTTTGTAATGTTCATTTATTTATGTTACAAAAAATTACTATTTTAATTCAATTTTAAATGTTTTTTTGTTTGTTTGAACTTTCTATTCATCAGATAACCCTAAAAGCAATATATCATGGTTTCCACAAAAATATAAAGCAACACAGCTATTTTTAACATTAAATAATAATAATTGTTTCTTTAGCTTCAATTAAGCATATTCTCCGCAAGGTCTCCATCCTTCGGATGAGACGTTAAACCGAGGTCCTGACTCTCTGTGGTCATTCAAAATCCCAGGATGTCTTTCGAAAAAGAGTAGGGGTGTAACCCCGGCATCCTGGCCAAATTTCCCCATTGGCCTCTGACCATCATGGCCTCCTAATCATCCCCATACACTGATTGGCTTCATCACTCTGTCTCCTCTCCACCTGTAGCTAGTGTGTGGTGGCGTTCTGGGCAATATGGCTGCCGTCGCATCATCCAGGTGGATGCTGCACACTGGTGGTGGATGAGGAGATACCCCCCTTACTATGTAAAGCGCTTTGAGTGTCTAGAAAAGCATTATATAAATGCAACAAATTATTACTTCGTACATTTGAAGGTTGAATGCGAAATTATTGCAACATAAAAGTATATTTAAAAACTTTAATGTTAGGTGGGATTAATCGCGATTCATTTTAGAAAAATGTGTGATTAATTAATTAATGAATTCGATTGACAGCACTAATATGTATATAATAAGTGCATTGTACCAAATGATTGATTTAAAAATAAGCACATAGTAGTTAAGGCCACCTAATAAGTGGGACTGTTTGTTGTACTGTATTTAAAAAAATAAATAAATGCAGCCTTGGTGAGCATAATTAAAAAAATATTTTTCAAATAATATCTTCTTTCAAAAATATTTTTAAACTTTTATATTTATATATTATGTTTATTTATAGTAGATTCATATTTATCTAGTTTATTGCTGATTTTGATTTGAGTTCAGTCTGTACAAACTGTCCTGACTTGAGTGTTGTTTTTATCAGGTACATTCCTCAGAAACCCAGCGTAGACACTCATGAGTTTCTGAACGACGCTGCGTTCCGTCTGGTGCGCATCCAGGAGGAGAACATGGTTCTGAAGCCCTGGGTTCTCATCGCCACACTGCTGCTACAGAACCCTGACGGCCTGGACCTCTCCTCCCTCACAGCACAGACAGACTGGCTCAGACACCTAGCACTGGCGTTTGGAGCGTTCTTGGACTGGCCGGGTGAGAGATCACATTATCTCAATCTCAGACTGACCACTCGAATCACCAGTTCAATCTGTTTAAACCTCTGGAAGTCAGGATGCACAGCTTTAAATCAGTCTACCAGCAAACAAAGCCTGGTTTGTGAAAAGATCGAAACGGGATTCAAAACCTCCAAAACCTGTTTTATTGTTTTCCTTAAAAGTGCGCTCGTGTCTTTTGCAGCGTCTCGCACTGTCCCACGTGAGAGGCGCGTTAAAAGAATGTAAACTTTTACACGCAGTTTACCTAAAGGTTTATGTTTACATTAGTGCTGTGAAACGATTAATGTTTTTGTTTATATAATATATGTGTGCGTGCTGTGTGTATTTATTATGTATATGTAAATACACACACATGCATGTATATACTTCAGAATTTTTTTTATATATTACATTTATTTATAATATAAATATAGACATGTAAATATTTTCTAAATATATACTGTATGTGTGTGTATTTATATATACATAATAAATATAGACAGAACACAAATATTATGCAAACAAAAAGTTTTATTTTGGATGCGATTAATCGCGAGTAAACATTTGACAGCACTAGTTTCCATGCTATTTGTGTGTGTGCTGTGTATATTTATTATGTATATTGTACTTATAGTATGTAAACATAAAAATGCGATTAATCGTTTTGCATCCCTAGTTTGCTATTAGCTGTCATGCATTATATATTTCAAAAGTTTGTAAGATTTTATGTTTGTGAAAGAATTCACTAGTGCATGCTGAATTTATTTGATTAAAAAATACAGTAAATCATTAATATTATTAAATATTATTGCATTTGGGCTGCTTAATATTGTGAAAACCGTGATCAAATTTTTTCAGGAATCTTTGATGATTAAAGTAAAAATAAAAAACTGCATTTATTGAAATTTAAATAGTTTTATCCTGTTATTCCATCCTGAATAAAAGTCATAAAAAATCTCACTGACCCCGAACTTTTAAACATTAGTATACATTTATACCATTTATCACTCTAATTTCTTCATATACTAATACATTTTTTAACATTAGAAGTTGTATAAATGATTATTAGTTATTGCATCATAAATAAACATGAATTAAGAGTTGACAACAGTATAAAATCAAAAGTGTTCATCAAAAGTACTATATGAAAATCATATCAAATCTAATAACATTCAGGTTTGTATCCGTATCTCTAAATTTGAAATCTTAGCAGCGAGAGACATGAAATTGTATCCTATTATCATATATCTTGTTCTTCAAATTGTCTCAGTATGGCAAAAACGCAGACCTTGAGCCCAAAATTCATCATCAAACACCAATGACTTGTACATATCGGATACAGTCATTTCATACACTCAAAACTGTTGCATCAGAGGTGCAAATACAATTTTTAAGTACATGAGTTATGTTTCCATCTTTGTTGCCACAGTTTTGAAGTGCCTTTTTCTCTTCTAAAGAAGGGGGGGTGTCCCAGTAATGTTGTCCATATAATGAATGTACATGTGTTTGGTACATGAAATTACTAAAGTAGTCAAACCTTTCATTAAAAGGGGTGATCTAATACTTTTAGCAATAAGGTGTATTTTGTTCTTCAAATTTTCTCAGTATGGCAAAAATTATCATGCATATATCCAGGATATGCAAAATCTGCTTCGATAAATGAAAGACGCTTGATGAATAATTAATTGCAGAGAAATCAAATAGCTCAATCTAAGCTTACTTGACCTTAATTTGAACAATCCCCAATAATATGATCTCTCTCTCTCTAGATCTTGAGGCCTGCAGTGAAGTCGTCAGCTGTAGTTTAGCTCTGCACAGACACCTGTTGAGTGTGTCTGCAGGTCACGTTCAGCTGAGCGTCACCGATGCGCCGCAGGTCGAGACGACACCAGAGGAAGCCGTCTTTCACCGAGCGGTCGTTGTGCTCTCTTGCGCCTCCTACAGGAACCAGATCTTACACGTGTTTCTGAGACCTGCTCTGTTAGCGGTGGCCATGCAAAGCACAAACTCCAATAGAAAAGGTGTGAGAGAAATATGTTTTCTAAATGTTATTTGTTTTACTCTGGATTAGTATATTTTACCAATCACAAAGTAATTTGTGTTCTAGATGACATCTACAACTGTTTCAACTTCCTGAGGAACATGTTCTCCAATGAATTTATTCTTTGCCCTGGGGACTCTGTTCAGGTTAGACCACGTTCACAAACTGTTTTTACCACCAAAATTTGTTGCTGAAAATTTGAGATTCATTTGAAAACTAGACCGTTTCACTCTTTCAGTTGAAACTTAATCAAATAATGAGTCCTTAAAAGATTTCATGATGTGTTACTTTGTGTATATGTGTTTTTTTTTTTTGTAGGACTTTGAAGAAGCGTGTTATTTGCTCATGAAGCGTGGCGTGTTGCAGGTATTGGAGCATGAGATTGTGATGTCAGCGAGCGGTCACAGCACCCTCGCTTTCCTGTGTTCGGTTCTGGACCCCTTCCTGCAGGGATACCAGGTGACACCTTAAACACAATGTGCAAATGTTCACTACTGTGCAAAGGTTTGGGGGTCAGTATTTTTCTTTCTTTCTTTCTTTCTTTCTTTCTTTCTTTCTTTCTTTCTTTCTTTCTTTCTTTCTTTCTTTCTTTCTTTCTTTCTATTAGTAGTATTCAGCCAGGATGCTCAATCAAAACAGAGAAATCCTGAATTTTTTTAAATCAAGATTTCCACAGTATATTAAGCAGCATAATTGTTTTCAACATTGATCATGCTTGTTATAGAGTGTGTGACGTCACGTGCACTACCGCCGGTGGCAATAGACAACCGCTGTGACACGGTTTTCATGGCGACCGTCACAGCCCCACGATTGAGGTGTTCTGTTGTTGGATGTAATAATGAATATAGCAGTCGTCATTTACTCCCGACATATGAGCCGCAGAAGACGGAAGACGTTTGTTTTTGAAGGGAATGTGCCCCCTGATCTGTCTAAATGCGTCTATGTTCACGCAAATCATTCGTGATCCAGCTTCACCTACAGAAGAAGTGAGATACGGGTTTGTAATGAATCTTTGCAAATAGCCTTTCCTAATAATGTGCTAATTAGCAAGTTTCATGATGAATGAGGCTAAAGTAAACAGTCCTCGGCTTGGAGAGGGGCGGAGTCAGCAGAGCTCATTAACATTTAAAGGAAAATGCTACAAAACGGCTTGCTTGTTTTTGACAGGTTTAAAAATGTTTTTACATATCAACTTGTGGAAAATGGGCATCTGTTCCTGTGGCTCAGTGGTTAGAGCATTTTGTTAGCAGTACAAAGGTTGTGGGTTCGATTCCCAGGGAACACATATACTGACAATACAAATGTATAGCCTGAATGCACTGTAAGTCGCTCTGGATAAAAGCGTCTCCAAAATGCATAAATGTAAAATATATCTGATGACCCTTTAACTGGTTTTCACATAGGCCACCTTCTTAGGTTTAATAACTACGGTCATATTAAGTTAGTGTGTGTCTTTGTGCAGGTGGTGTGTCGCTATCTGTGTGAGGAGACTGATGAGAACCTGACAGAGAAGGAGTTTATTCCTGCTGTGAGGAGTTTTGCACTGAAACTCATATTAGCAGGTAACACAGGATGACAGTGTTTTGTTTGTGAAAGTTTAAACTGTTTCCACACCAGGTCCTGTTTACACCTGATCTGATTATGCATGTGATGTTGGAGGTGTTGGAATTGTCTCAGACCACAAAAAGCAGATTTGAGTTTGGTTTGAAGTTTCAATCTTCTGTTATATGTGTGTTTGTAACCATGGCATCAGGTCGCCTGAAGTGTTATGAAGCTTTATCCTCAGACCTGCAGAAGAACGCACTAGCAGCCCTTCTGAGGCTCAAAGCTGTGAGGAAGGTCAAAGTGTAAGTCCATCTACATACAGTCTCCGTTTCATTAGACGTGTTATGGGCTTTTGAAGTGTTATGGTTGTTTAACTGACGTGAACTCTTTCTCACAGAGGAGATCAGGTGACGTTGAAGGTAAACAAGATTGCAGTGAACTCATTGGAGGATACGCTGGGTAAGAGTAACGTCAAATCAAAATAGCTGATGTTCAAGTATGACAGTGTTGAAATAGCAATCTTCTAACATATTAGTCTAATCATTTCTGCAGTATATAATATGTGCATTCTAAGTTGATCTGACTATCTTTTTTGGGGTTATTTTATTGGTCTGTAAAGTATTACATTATTTTTTTACACCAAATTAAAATGAAAAACAGTTATTTAGCATTTTTAAGCTGTTACTGTGCTTAAAAATCCATGTGAAATATTTTTAATGGAATGCCTTCTGTGTCACCAATGTTGTTATTGTTAAGAAAAACTATTTAAAATATGGTTTGATAATTTAAATAAAGCTGAAATGAAATGAAATATAAATATTGGATGAAAAGCTTAAAAATGAGAAATGGTGCCTAAATGAAAAGTTGAAGTATTGCAATTACTAAAACTAAATTAACGCTACTGTAAACAGAAGTAGAAAAAAAAGGCATAAGCAAATAAGAAAACAAAAATTAAATAAATGCTATACTACAATAGTATATAAATAATACAAAGATATCCTGTCACATACTATTTTTTAATAATAGTAGGCAATATTCAGTGTAAACTGTTCAAAGTCACAGTAAATCAACCCTTGTTTATTGTGTAATATAATGTTAGATTTACAAGTATTTAATTACTAAAATGTTTAGCAAAAGCACAATTTTGTTGGAGCAAAGAGCATTATAAACCATTAGATTGGAAGAAATAAAACATAGATTTTTGTAACTAAAATGACATGCAAAAGACTTCAAATTTATACTTATGAATGTGAATAGCTTGACAAAAGTTAATGTAATCATGTTTTAATACCTTTAGTAGCCTATAGTTTAGATTACAGCTGATGTGTGTTCAGAAATAAAAGATGATTTAAATTAGTCAACATAAGAAACATCATACAATGTATTTATTTTTTTTAGATAAAAATAAATGTATGTCAGGTAAACTTTGAAGGACTTGTTTAATAAGATGGTCCCAAAAAACAACAACATTATTTTACAGTAAGTACTATTAAAGAATCATGTATAGAGTATAAACAATATAGTTTGTTTAGCTAAATTTGAAAGTTGAATTATTACAGTATATTAAATGTTTGCATTTACTGTATTGTTTGTATCGAGTGAATGCAACAAGATCTAAATATATAATAGGTAAAACGTAAATTAGTCAATGCACACACATACTTCTAAATTAAATAACGATAAAGTATAGTAATTCCACAAATTTTTAATTGGCCCAGATTTTATTGCTTGCTTTTAAAACACAAAAATGTTCTCTTGGAGAAGTTTTCAAAGTTTCCTCTCAGAGAGGATTTTCCACTTTGACCCAGTTCTAGTCTCGCTGTGCCGTACTGCCATGACCTCCTGCATCTGCCTTCTGTCTTACAGCTACGCTTGTTTACTTTTCTTTTCCTCTGTCACACAGGAGGTAAAATTCCTTCCCAGAAGCCCATCCTCGCTCGACTGTAGTCGCATACGCACACGTGGAGTCTCTGGAGGGCCAAACCAAACTTAACTGCCTTCATTAACATAATGCTAAATTTTGCAAGGTGGCATGGCTTCGCTGACTACAAAGGTTACCTGTCATCGAGCTTTAAAGGGACGTCACGGGTTTGCCATCTGGGACGCCCACGCTATGCTAGAAGCACTCTTTTTATCTCTCTCCCTCTCTGACAAACTTGACAGCAGGTTGCCGTGTCTATGATCGGCCTTCGATCTTCACCGTGTCTTTATCAGACGAGTTTTAAACCGCTCTGATGTTGCCAAGTATATGAAGACAGTGACACTTTTTATGTTTGATTTTTTTGCGTTTGAACATCCTGTTACCACCGTTTGCGTGCGTTTTATCTATGTCTGCACTAAAGAGACTTCGCTTTGATTTGAAACACTGTTACTGTTTGTTCTCACTGGATTTGTGTTGGGCCTGTTATCTTTTCTTCGTGCCTTGTCTGAATTGAACTGTTTGCTTTTGCTCTCTAGGTATGGCCGTCTGTTGCGTTTACTATGGATGAAGGTTTTTAGGGATCATGTTACAAAAATAGGTCACTCGAAAGTGTGTTAACTGTGTTAACTTGTAGTTAAAGGAACAGTTTACTCAAAAATAAAATTTTCTGAAAAATGACTCCGGTCATCAAAGATGCAGACCAGAATTTAGCATTGCAGTACATCACTTGTTCATCAATGGATGCTCTGCAGTGAATGGGTGCCGTCAGGATGAGAGTCCAAACAGCTGATAAATACGTCCCAATAATCCACACATCAATTAACATCTTATAAACTAAAAATCTGAATATTTGTAATAAACAAATCCATAATTAAGATGTTTTTAACTTCAAACCTTTGCTTCCAGCTAAAATACGAGTCCATACTCCATAATATTGTTTTGTCTAGTGGACTTGGACTTGTGTTTTGGCCAAAAGTGATGGTTCAAAGTTAAACGCCTTAATGATGGATTTGTTTCTTATAAACAAGAAGATTTTCACTTCTCAGGAGTTAACTGGTGGACTGGAGTGGTGTGGATTATTATGATGTTTAATCAGCTGTTTGGACTCATTCTGACGGCACCCATTCACTGCAGAGGATCCATTGGTGAGCAAGTGATGTTATGCTACATTTCTCCAAATCTGTTGGAAAAACTAATTCATCTTCATCATGGATAGCCTGATGGTGAGTAAAATGTCAGCTAATTATATTAGATGAAATAATTAATACGATGAAATAGATGTATTATTAAAAATAATCAGACGATACAGAGGCATGTCGCACGGAACTGCTGAATCTCTGTTCTCTCTGTTAAATGCCCCTGAAATGTTATTTCAAAGCATTTTTTTTATTTAGTCAATTGAGAATAAAGTCACACTGACCCAGATTTCAATATTAGACAAAATAAAGTTTTTAAGTTTTTGATGCGTGTCGTATTCAGTTTCTAAAAAACTACAAAGTTTAGATACATTTATGTGCTGGATTTGAATGGGAACTCGGGTATATTGTTATCCCATATTTTGGACTGATCATCAGACATTGTTTGTCTGTAATCACTGAATGGATGATGCAACTAATAAACGCAAGCCATAAGTAAAGCCAGCGCATTCATCCATTCTGGGTTTGGGTCGATTCTTGCACAGTTAACCGAATTAAGTAAAAAAGCTGAAACTATATTTATGTCTACATTGACAAGCAGCTTTTTACATAATTAGATTAATTCATCTTGAAATGGTTTTGAAAAAAATGTGGATATAACTCCTTTTGACTTTTGAACATTTAGTTGTTGTTGTTTTTCTATCTATGATTGAGTGTTTTCTAATAATGTTAATATTGTGATTGAAAAGTACTTCTGTCTGATCATTTGTTTTGTAGAAATGGCACTAAAACTAAAGATTAAATATGCATTAAAGCTAAGTGAATAACAAATGCTGACCATATTTTGTGTTTTTGTAATATGTACTGTTTATGATCAGTATTTCTGTCATTTTGATTGTTTAAAATACTTTTTACCAGCTTTTAGTTAACGCTGTGATGCAAAGCTGAATTTTCAGCATCATTACTCCAGTCTTCACTGTCATAAGATCCTTCAGAAATCATTCTAATATGCTGATTTATTGCTCATGAAACATTTGTTGAAAGCTTTTGTGCTTCTTTCTCATTTTTTATCTTTTTTTTATGGTGACCATGATGCATTTGTTTTTCAGGAATCTTCGATGAACAGAAACAACAACAACATTTATTTGAAATAGAAATCTTTTGAAACATTAAACAGTCTTTACTGTCACTTTTGTCTTCTCGATTATCAGTTTAATTTGTCTTTATGTAATACAATAATTTAATTTCTAAAAAAATAACAATGCAAACTATTAAGAGAGTTTCCATTCACACAGGAGTCTTCTTTACTAAAATAATTAATGCTTTTGTTTTAAAATAGACACACTTTTTTAATCTTCCAAATTAAGTCTAAATAATTTGCATGTCCAATAAAACATAATCTTACGTTTAGAAAACGTTTATTCCACCCTCATCCTTGATGTTGTTGTTTTATCAGTGTTGTCCTCTAGATGGCAGACTTGGATGAGATTTCACCAGCTCACATTAAGCAGTCAGTATATTTTGGCCAGTTTGATCCTTTCACCAAATTTGTGCATCCAAGCAAAACCTTTTACTCCTGTTTCCTTCCCATTTCATTCATCTTGTCTACAGGATCTCAATAAATATGCCAGCAATCTCTTCCACTGAGCACAGGACATGTCTACTGCTGTTCTTGACATTTCCAGTGCTCATTCTGTAGCTACACTTCAGCATATCTGTTTAAATATCCTGTACTTCTTTTCTTGTTCATATATCCATAGTTTTATTTGAGTGATTAGGCTCATTTAGCAGAACACTTTCAACAAGTTAACAATAAGCTGCGAAGTCCTGTTGTTTATTCTGCCACGTGGAACTGGGAATATTGGCGGTAAAATGTCCAAGCAAATGCAAACAATGTACCTTAATCTGAGTACACACTGCATTTTAATTGGACGCAAACACAACCAGAGCCCTTCTCCATGGGGAGCCATCAAAAATCCGCCCAAAATGTATTACTTTGAATGGAAGTCAATGGAGGAGATGCTTCAGTAAGCTGAATAAACTGATTTTGTGTGGAAACAGTTTGCCTTTTCGTGTCTTGCAGCTAATCTTCAACATGATCTGCATGCCATATTGGGAGTGAGCAATTTGGAATTTGCGACAAATTATTATTTTTGTTTTATAATTGAAAGCGCAATTTTGCAGGAGAGATTTGTTTACATTCATTTCTATGGTCAATTAACAGGCTTTTGTACAATGCTGAAATGGCTTCATAGCTTGTATATGATTGACTCCCAAGGCTCATTCATTTTGACAAATTTTTTTTTTTTGCTTTTCAGTGACACACACTGAGTTTCCCATTTCCACCTCTTCCAGAAGATCTCTGATGAAACCGAGACTGTGAGGTCTGTTCAGTGTCATACTGCCTTAGGGTCACATCTAATTGTCACAGCCCAGACTTTTTGCCCACTGCACACATTTTCAGTGTTTCATCATCTGACGGTATCAAACACATTGGCTGAGTCTAAAACACATAACACATGTCGCATATTTTAAAAAGCGGTGCAGATAGCAGGGGTGCACACACACATGCTGGGTGCGATGTCGGGGAATGGCACTGGCTAAGCTCATGAATAATAAAAAGGTGACGTTTAGTGAAAATAATGTATTGCTTTGTAAATATGTGATATATTTTAATTAGGTCTGTATAAAGTATTTTACCACAATCATGTGCATAACGGCGTTTGCTGGAGTAAAAATGCTGTCAAATAGAAGTAAAAAATTCCTACTGAGAAATATGTATTGTAGGCATGCATGTAAAGAAATATGTTACATACGAAACATACTTGCTAATCTTGGCTACGTTATTGCGTATATTGTTGCCAAATGTGAACATTATCACAAGGCTCTCTCTCTCTCTCTCTCTCTCTCTCTCTCTCTCTCTCTCGGATCAGAATGGGGGCACCAAAATTAACAGAAATGCCCCACAAATTCCAGAAAATGGGGGAAAAATGACCCCTACACAATTTAAAATTAAACTTATTATCATGATTAAAATTACATTTAGATCTTTTTTTTGGGGGGGGGGGGTTGACAGTTATATTGCAATTTGCACTCACAATTGAAAACACTTCAACACTTCGAAGTCAACATTGGATTTGTTAAATTATACAGGAACTTTAATGTTTTGCCTGGAAACAAAGATGTTGCGATGCCAAACCCCCTCATGCAAGAAGAAATCCGTCATGTTATTTTAGGGATATTTTACATTTAAGGATATTTGTGTAACTGTAGCATATGATTACACTGAAAGAAAGACTAAAATACTGTATACTGACAATTTTTCTGCCAGGACATCCATTAATTTGGCAATATTAATTTAATTTCTTTCAGCAATCCAGAAATTAACCATTGTTTTACTGTTGTAAAGATGTAACCATGGTTTTTGATGGATTGATTGACATTTGAAAAGCCTTAAAAACCTAGCCATTATATATAATTACAGTGTCGAAGTTAAATAACATTACCTTGGCATTACCTTATTTTAAAATAAGGGGAACATAATTTTTGGCTTAGGCCTATTAGGTCACGACATAATGAATACATTTTCCGGGTCTAGGGCTTTACTCTGTTTTTAAGTAAAAATTGTATCTCTAAAGGTTTGTAAATCATTTATAACACATCTTTAAAAAAAAAAAAAACAGTGTACAATGTTTGGTCTCACGGTGTCCCGGGCACCAATGTTCACGATTCAGGTACTACATCACATTGTGAGTGGATATTAGCAAAGCCACTTTAAGGTAAACCTCCGAGGTAAGCAAAAAAGCATAATGCTGCAGTACACAGGGAAGGAGACAAGAGGCCATTATTTAAATTAAAGTCAATGGAGATGCTTCACTACACTTTAGTAGGGAAAAGCTGATCATTTAATGAATCGACAGCCTGTCATCTAATATTCAATACATATTCCATTAACCTGTCATTTTGGATTGATCCATTTTCAGAGTTTACACCCAGAACACCCCAGTTTGGACCCGGAAATGGAAACTCAACAAGCGGACGGAAGATTGTATTCATACATGCTTGCTATTGAATGGTTCTTCAATGATTAGTTCTGCAGCACATACTTGAAAACAGTTCAGTGCAGCATTTGACTGACTGACAAATGAGTGCAGACATTAAGCGCAATGCATTAATATCCATCACAACATTGTTTTCATCCGCGTCAAATCAAATATGTCATCTAAGCCTGTTCTGCACATTAGACCATAGACACTTCTCCATGGTTTGAATAGGTGTGAATAAATAGGAACTCGTCATTTCAATTTATTGGCCTTTACATCACTCAGTGTCATATTCACAGCTTAAAATTTGAAATTAAAATTGCTTTGCATTTAAATACTCAGGAAATGAGAGGATTTGTTAAAGCATCCTCCTGCGGTCGGCACAACCATTCACCGAATCTTCAGGGGATAATTCACCCTCCACCAGTACTCGACTCGTTGGATGCGCTGTTTCCTCTTCCACTGGGAAGCGGCTCCATCAGATGAGTGTTCAGGAGAGTCAGCGCCGTGGGAATCTCCGTCAGTGCACTACTGACAGTGAAATAAATAATGATTCTCACATGGCAACCGCAACGAAGTGACAGCCTGGAGATGATTTAATAAAGTTCAATACAATCTAATTGAAGTTGTGAGCGAAAGCCTCTTGAGAGCGATCCCTTTTTGGATTTGTCACAACCTCTGAAGTGCGAGTCATCACTGTGGGAGGAACACATGGATAAACCGCACAGCTGGTGGTTACTGAACTTAAACTGGGTTCACACACTATACACTTGTCCTCAGCATATATGAACTCTCTGTGGACAAATTACCCTGACCTCAATGCTCCCTTGACATATGTAATGGGAGAACCATGGATTTCGGACACCAGCATGCTGGTAATACCAGTGAATTATCCGGAGTGCCTTGGTTACCATCCAATAAGTCAAATATGACTTTTAGATCCAAGATCCAGTAAGTATTAGTCACATAAGGCTGAAATACACATGACAGACATTATACCACTGAGGTTCACACACTAAACACACATTAAACACATTAAACTCACACAGAAACCTGTGCCTCGCTGCTAGAAGCATGACATATTTAAATAAATGAGCGAAATCTCAAACGAGTTTTATGTTCTCTGACTAGATGGAATCATAGTCTAATGCAAAAAAATAAAATAAAATAAAATCAGAATCTTTGCTCATCATACACTGTTATTGAAATTGGTCGGCTCCCACTGCCCAAAATCTGCTGACTGGCTTGACTTTAGGCAACTAGCATCAACTTCTCCAGACTACAAATTGGGGCTAAACTCTTGGCAAAAGTTGTATAGTGTATTCTAGCCTTTAAAATGTTTAATGTCATTGTATTCAATAAAAAATGTCAAAATATCACATAGGCTCCGGCGTCAGCAGCACCACACGCATGCGTCATGAGAATCTTATGAATACACTGCAACATTTTTGTTTTCTTTGTGCACAAAAAGTGTTATTGTAGCTTCAGAAAATTACAGTTGAACTACTGATATCACATGGACTGTTTTAAAAATGTCTTTACTATGTTTCTGGGCCTTGAACGTGGTAGTTATGTTGCTGTCTATGCAGGGTCAGAAAACTCTCGGATTTCATCAAAAATATCTTAATTTGTGTTCTGAAGATGAACAAGGATCTTAGGGGTTTGGAACGACAATGGGGTGAGTATTTAATGACAGAATAGTCATTTTTAGGTGAACTAACCCTTTAAAAATTGCATTTGGACACTTTTGGTTGTCAAACATTAGTAGAAAATTAGTAACTCAACCTGTGGTTACTCTGTTAGGACACCTGAACTTTTGATGCGAACTGACTTCATATTGTAGTGTTGTTTGTAGGTCAGGATGTGCATGTGAAGGTCATTTCACAGCCACGGAATGAACCCTAATCAATGGGATGTACTGAAATAACTTCCATTACTCTTCATTCACCATTTCCATCATATCTATGCGCCTGTTTTAACTGCTAATTGAGCACATTTACAAGAAAGCATTTCCTAACCATTTCCTAATTCCCCAGAGGGAGGAGAACTACAGATTGTGTCATCTTACGAGAAAAGCAGGATGCACTGAATCAAAGCAGAGCTCATTGATTCATAAGCTTCAGCTTGTGATATCTCAGTCAGATTGGGTAACAGGACTGGAGCATAATGCTTTCATACAGAGAAACCAAGGTCTGAAAACTCAAGACTATATTGATATTTTTACCCTGTATGATTTGTATGAAGGGGTGCATTTCATCAGGGTTTTGTCATGAAACATCACCTCTTGGCCCCGTGGGTAATGTGGCTGTACCGCCCAGGAAATTAAATTAGGAAATTAGAGCTGCAGTATTTAAATGAGACTCTCTGCAGCAACTCGTTTCCTGTGTTTTACTGTTCAACATTAACCTCACTGAAAGCAGCACGATGCAATTAGAATCACCAAATCCCGTATGCTAGGTTTTAACATTTCATTATGTGAGTGGTGAGCCGTGTATAATTTAAAAAGTATTGATAAACACATACCTGAGCATCAGCAGGGCACGGCGCTGCCACAATGGCTTTTATAATTACAACATCTTCCCATCTCTCCTTCCTGAGGACCAGAAGTGATTAAGGCATTCTGCTATAGGCTTATAAGAGAATAAGAGAGGTCATTTTAAAGCAATTACACAAAATGAGCAGACGGTTTCTATTAATCTAGGTTATTTCCTGGTCCTTAAGTGGCACACTTGCACAAGTACAGTGTAAGTATTACTCTTCCCAACAGGAGCATTTAGAGTGCTGGTTTTAAACTTTTCAACAAGCAGTGCATGACTTTGCCCATTAAAAGAACAGATTAGACAGGTTTAGGTAATTAACACTCTCACAACTTTCATGTTTAACATTTTTTTAAAGTTATATGGTAACACCTTATTTTAAGGACCAATTCTCACTATTATTTAGTGACTTATTAGCATGCATATTACTAGCATTTTGGCTGTTCATTAGTACTTGTAAAGCACATATCAATGCCTTATTCTGCATGACCGTATTCTAGATCCCTTAATCAACCCCACACATAAACTTATCCGTATCCACACCTAAACTTTAGTAGCTATCAATGAACCACAAATTGGGAGTTTTTTTGAGGCAAAATTTAGAGTTAATAGTTAGTTAGTATTGAGAATTGGTCCCTTAAATAAAGTATGACCAGTTATATACATGTAAGGACAAAACATTCTTTATGCAATGTTTATGTAATTTTCTTAAAAATAACTTTATATACATTCTCATAACAATGAGAGAAAACATTTCTAGATCAAAATCCTCTGAATGACTTTTGTACTTGATGAACGTTCTCAGAATGTCGAGAGAAAACATTTTTAGAACATTCAAATAAAGTTATATTTTGGGTAAAATATTTAATTAGTAGAATGTCTTTAGAAACATCTTAGTCATCTTTAAATGATGTTCTAATGATGATAGGAAGACTGAAAAATGTCAGCGTTCTTAGAATATTGATAATAAACATTCAAATAACATTATAAATTAGTACAAACATTCTAGATCTTTTTGTGATCTTTAAATAACATTCTAATCAAAACAAGAAATCTGGACATTTTAACTTCCTTTTAATATTACAAATAAATGTTCAAATAAAGTTGTATTTTATTTTCATCTGAATGCCTCTGATTGGCTATTGCATTCCTAAGCTCAACAGAATTGTGTGTTATTAGTTATAATGCACAACACTGTAAAAATGCTTAAAAAGAAAAATGGTGCAACATGAGCAGATCTTAATTTAATGCCGCAATCGTCACTTTCCATTCATTTTCACTTTGTTAGCAACAGATTTTATAGATTTAATTTATGTGTGTAGGAGCATTTTTGTCCAATTTGGTGGCATTTTTTGCTCCAAGTCCCCATTGCCAGGGGAAGACTATAAGCCTTCCCCAGCCTTATACAAGCTCCCACTAGGAGTAGAACGGTGTAGGAAACAATTCTGTACCCTTTAAAATGTACTTTTACATGGTGTTTGAGCTTAAATGTGTCTTGGCAGTCTGTGTACACAACCACCCTTTAATAATACAAATCCACCCAGAATTCTTTTTTTTAATCCCCATAAAATTATAAGCACTGTCTCAGATCAAGCCTTTCAGCGAACACTGCCATTTCAGCATAGATCTGCCCTGAGTGAGTTGTACTGCTGTGGAAAGGCAAAAGATGGTAACTTCGATTTTGGTCGGAAATTAGTTATTGATATTTTTGGGACATTCAAGACATCCTATTTCATTGCTTATCTGAGAAAATAATGGGTTGTCTTAACTGTAACTCCGAAAAGCCCAGGAGAAACCAAGGCAGAACAACGTATAACACCATGTACGGCTCTTTCACTTTGTTTGGAACGCTCAAAATGAGTTATGGCATTCTGCCTTTGTTTAGCCGCGCATCAATATAAAGGTACGGTGCCGGCTTGGAGCTATACGGTGTTCTGCCTTTGTTGTACTGTCCATTAAAGTCTGCCGCGTTTTAATTACGGTGTAACTTTCATACATCTGATCTGTCACTGAAGCACTGAATCTTCAATTCACAAGTCATTCTTTTAGGTTAGGCTATTTTCATTCAAGTCAATATAAAAGCAAGTACGCCACCATGTCTAGCAGCATTTTACATTACTGAGCTTAGCAAATAAATTGGTTTCAAAACGGTCTGCTTGTCACGGTAAATAATAAATAATAATAATAATAATAATACAGTCACATTACTGTATGTAATAGCCTATGAGACAGTCCATGATCACTAGATTTTGATACAGGTATTACTATAACGATTTTGTAAATGCAACCAAATATTGATAATGTGGAAGTTACTGCCTTTGCATTGTCTGCAAAAAGTGAAAATTCACACCAGCGCAAAGGCAGATTACAATAACTTCAAAATAGGGGTAAAAATCAAGTTTGAGCTAACAATTTTTTAATGTAGATCATTTTCAATAAAAAACTTTAAAGTAATTTTTTCTCAGTTTCACACTCTAGCGAGTTAACACCAGACTGCTTTATAAATGAGGGTCAGTACAAAGCAGGTTTTGCTAAAAACGTAAATATTTTTTTGAATCTTTGAATCTTTGCACCTTTCCTAACAATGTGCTAGTTAGCAATCTCCGACAGTAAACTGCTGACTTGTTCTATTTAAGACGTATTGACACAAATTTAAAATGATCTGCAACGGTTGCTTTGTCGCATCCAGTACACTAAAGGTTGCATCTGTAGAGGGTTTATAAATGTGCTTGTTAAAGGGGTGGTTGATTGTGATTTCACATTTTTTACTTTAGTTAGTATGTAATGTTACTGTTTGAGTATAAACAATGTCTGTAAAGTTACGGCCCTGAAAGTTCAATGGAAACGGAGATGTTGTCTTTTAAAGAAAAGTCTGTGTAATACAAATACAGCTGGTAGGGACTACAATGAGCTACTTCCCGGATTGGTGACATCACAAACCCTGCAATTAACATAAACCCTGCCTCCAGGAACACGCAACAAAGGCGTGAGACCAGGTTGCGCAGCTTTTCCACTGGAGCAAATGCAACTATTGCCAGTAATGGCGTGACATTTCTGGACAACGTGCAATATGCGGTTAACGAATCACAATACACTGGGCCAGCTAACCAATCTGAGGCCCTTGCATATTTAGGAGGGTATGGTATCATAGAAACAGGAAGTCAACCGGCTGTTCAAATGACAATGGAGACAGCAGTGTAGAATAAAGGTAAAATATATGAAAACAAGGGTTTTTAAAAACGAAGCATAAAGACATGTTACACTGCACCACATAAACATAATCAGTCAACCACCCCTTTAATGACTAATAAGCGATTTACAAATGTATTTTAAATAATGTTTGAGTGTAATAACTGCTTGCATGATAATGGTGACTTTAGCTGAAGAGAAGGGTGAGCAGTAGCTCATTATCATTAAAGGGACATGCAGCGAAACGGGTCGCTGTGAACAGAGCTGTTTTGGACAAGATAAAAGGGTGTTGTTTTACACCATTGAGAATTGTTAACCAAAACAGACTTTTCTTGAAGACCCAAAGAATCATACCAACTTGTGGAAAATGGCCATCCGATTGTCAATTTCCGATTGAAATTGTCCAATTTTGATTATAGAATACAAAAACAGTTATTTTCTGTGGATTTTTTGAAGAATGGATTGTGCTAACAAAGAGTCCATTTTATTTCATGTGAAATTAATGAAATAAAAAGACAAAAATAAATATTTCATTTAGTTTACATAAGTAGGCATGGCATGGAGTACGATACAACCAGCTGGTAATTATGAAACTAAAACATTATTCAGTGTGTCTGTGTGTTACTGCATATGTCCTTGTTTACGTGTCTGCTGTAGTCTCTCTGGAATAGCAACGTATTTACACCTAAAATGTCTATAGAAGAGCGAGGGAGCGAGGGAGAGGAGTGAGGAGTGAGGAGATATAAAAAGGGAACGGGTCGGAGGTTATCGGTTTGAATCTGGTCACTCAACGCCTACTGAGTGCAGAGGGCAAGTCCTGCCACAGCCCTGGGGAAGAGCGGCACACGGAAATGAGAAGTACAGCATGTCAGGCGAAAGAAATGCGAAGAGGGAGAGAAGACAGATGGAATCTATGAGCATCTCAGGCCTCGGAGGAGAGCGGGGAGTTCAGCTCATAAGAATTTGGCTGGTGTTACTGCAGAGGTGGTCAGCCCCCACATAACTCTCCCCTCATTCCCTTTTTTCATTACAACCTACACAACACAAGAACCCTATATTACATTCTCTAGTTTGTTCTTAACTGGAAAACTTTAGGAGGTATTCATGAAAATCCAAGATGTTATTAGTATTAATTTTATTTCATTTGTTTTTATTTAAAGCATCAGTACATCCAGAAATTTAAATTATGTCATCCTTTCCTCAACTTGTTTGACTAACTTAAAAAAAGTAATTTCAAAGACAAATAATTCATTATGGCACCAATGAATTTCCTTCATGCAAATATATATATGTAAAAAAAATGAACAGCTGCATGCCAGCCAATCAGAATCAACACTGGTGTGGTGTAAATGGCAGTCAGAGGTGGAAAGAGTAGGAAAATATTCTGTACTTTACTTAAGTACAAGTAAAAGTACCAGTCTAAAAATCTACTCAAGTAAAAGTAAAAAGTAGCTAATTTAAAATGTACTCAGAGTAAAGATTACTTAGTTACATTTTAACAGTGGGAGGGAGGCAAAACTGGGATAGGCCAAGGGTGTTAAACTCAGTTCCTGGAGTGTCACAGCCCCCTGCACTATTTATAATCCTAATTAAACACATTGGATCCAGCTAAACTAATCATTTAGGATTATTTGAAAACTACATGGTGTGTGTGTTGGAGCAGGGTTGGAACTAAACTCTGCAGGGCTGCGGCCCTCCAGGAACTGAGTTTGGGATAGGCTTATACATCTCAAACTAGTTGTTTTTAATTAAAGGAATCAGTTATTTAGAATAATAAGGCATTTGGGCTATTACCAGGCAAATTAAATCAGTATCAACAAAATTCATCTTTGCAATGCAGAGGAAACACAGAAGCTTCATCTGAAGTGGCATATGATATATTTACACACTGTTTAATGCAGGACATGAATTCATTTAACCTGCAGTGACAAATGCAGAAATTATTTTAATATATAAGACATAAAATGTTGAATACTCATTTGAAATTATTAAAAAAATAAATAAATGAAAAGATACTTTAAATGTGAAATTAAAACCGCCAGTAGGTGTCAGCAAATCACTATTATTAACTGAGTCATTGCGATTGAACCGAATAATTTCTTGTAAGTTGGTTGATTGATTAATTAATTCAGGAACGGAACACCATCATTGCTCAGGAGACGCAAAACAGTGCTGTGGCTGTGTTTGGAATTATTTTTGTTGACGAAATAGAGCAAAAACAGGCAACATGGTGTCTAAAATACTCTTTTAATTAACTATTTGTTTTTTGAACTGTTGTAAAAAAATCTATATGTAATCATGCTGAGAAAAAAACAGCACTCTTCGTGTGATATTAATTTACTATATGAAATGATATAAATATATACATTTTCTGCCTCTATATATTCAATTTTGTGATCATTCTAAAGGCATTTTAACAGACTGAATCAGGCAGTGAAAGAACACACTCTAAACACGCGCGCACTAGTCTAATCACGGCACTCTGTAGGAGTGTTTTGGGCAAAATACAGATAATGTCAAATCGCACATCGTTAAAACAACAATTACGATATTATCACAGACTATATATATCGCACACCCTGCACCACTGTCTTTTTGGCTAATTTGTGCAGAACCTCTTGTTAAACTGTCAAAGCTTAATTTTAACCACCAATGCAATGATGCAAGTATTTACCTTATCTCTACATGCTTGCGAAGGGTTGATGTAGTGATTTTATAAGCTGCTAGTTTGGTCTCCCTTGGCAAACACTTACACTGCATAATAGAGATACATACAGATTCAAGATACATTTCAGCTGGGTCTGCACCATTTACGCCTGTCTTGTCCATTTGCATCTTTCTTGTGATTTTAGCGCCAGTTTGTTCTCCTGCCCATTAACTTACTGCAGTAGTTTCCAGGGAGCGATTTATTTATTTATTTTTACTCAGTAATTAATGTGTTTTAAAATGTAGCAAAGTACAATACTTCAAACTAAATATACTTAAGTAAAAGTCAAATGACAGATTAAAAAAATTACACCTCTGATGGCAGGTATGTATTAGAACTAGTTACAATGTTCCTGTTTGAATTTTGTTAGATCTTGTTTACTTGTTTGTCACCAAACTTGTTTACTTGCATTTTTTATGAAGGGCCACCATTTTTATCTTTCCTCTGAGATTCCTTTAAGTAGAGACACCTGTAAACAAATTTTTTTTGAAGGTGTGCGCGCGTGGTGTGTGTATCAGCAGGAGGACTTTGACATTGGTGGATTTTTGTCCACAGGGAGGGTGGAGTGATGTGTGTGACAGGTGTCGAAGGGATCTGTCAATACCTGCAGCTTTGATGAGAAGCACCCATCTGTATGTGTGTGTGTGTTTGTTGTTGAGGACAGAGTTTACGCTCAAATAATCATAATGTGTTTGTTCATGCATTTGATTATGCATAGTTGTGTGGTCAACACATTATTTTTCAAGGTTTAGGCTCAAGGTTATTTTTCATTCAGCATTAGTTCATTTGTTTGATGATTTGTTCATCCAATCAAACAGTGGTTGTCTTTAAGGTGTCATTTAAGTACTTTTGTCACAAGCTTGTCCTCTCATAAATGAATAGTGTTTTCTGACAAGAATCAGAATCAGAATGAGCTTTATTGCCAGGTATGTTTACACATGCAGGGAATTTGTCTCCTGAAGTCCACGATTATTACACTGTTTTTGAAAGAGCTTTTTTGTGTAAGCTCCAGTTGTTAAGACTGCACAGACAGCCAGCTCCTTAACCTCCTGTCTGTAAGCATACTCGTCACCGTCCTGGATGAGGTCGATCAGTGGGTGTTGTCAGCAAACATCAGAGCTTGACAGAGGGTCTTTAGATGTACAGTTGTTCGTGTAGAAGAGAAGAGCAGTGGGAGAGAAACCCCCTGAGGAGCCCAGTGCCGATCTTACAGGTGCTGGATTTTATTTTCTCAACCTCACTTGCTGCTGGCCTGTCTGTCAGGAATCTGTTGATCCACTGACAGATGTAGTAGGCAGGGTCTGATTTGTGAAAAAACAGAGGGGGGGATGATTTTAGAAAACTTTTTCTCTCTCCAGGGTTATAGGCATAGTCTAATGTAGTGTAATCTTTTTAATAACGCATATCATAAATCCTCTTTTTTAGGCAAGTAAATGGATGTCACGTCATTAAATGTTTTAAATGAACGGAAACTCTATTTAACGTATCCCAATTTGATAAAAACAACGTGATTCAAACAACGAATAAATTGTATAGAGAAAGCGAACAAAGACATTACACAGAGCTTTTTGGAAACTCTGAGTCAGTTAAACCATGCGTCGCAAATGATTCATCTGTTTTGATTTGCTCCAATCGATCGCAGAATCACTTGATTCAGAACGGTGATTCAAAGGCGTTTCGCGAATCATTGATTCAGAACGGGATTCAAAGTGCTATCGCAAATCATTTGAATCAGAACGGGACTTCAAAGCGCGTATCGCAAATAATTTATTAAGAAAGAACTTCAGCGCGTATCGCGGATCATTTGATTCAGACGGGACTTCAAAGTGCGTAAAGCAAATAATTTGATTCAGAACGGGACTTCATAGTGCATTTCACAAATCATTTTATACGCACCGGGGATAAAAATAATTCAGCAGAGGCAGGGATGCATAGACCAGAGGGGGGAAATTCCCCCCCTACAAATTGCACCCTGGTGGTAGGGATGGAGAGCTGAGTTAGTTTGGACAGGAGGAGGTTTGGGATGATAGTGTTAAAGGCAGAGCTGAAGTCCACAAACAGGATCCTCACATAAGTCCCTGGTCTGTCTAGATGTTGCAGAACATAATGCAGTCCCATGTTGACTGCATCGTCCACAGACCTGTTTGCTCTGTAGGCAAACTGAAGAGGATCCAGCGAGGGTCCAGTGATGTCCTTCAGGTTGGCCAGGACCAGTTTTTCAAATGACTACATGACCACAAACATTAGAGCCACAGGCCTGTAGTCATTTAGTCCTGTAATTTTGGATTTTTTTGGGTATGGGGAGGATGGTGGAGCGTTTGAAGCATGAGGGGACTTCACACAGTTCCAGTGATCTGTTGAAAATCTTTGTGAAGATGGGGGCCAGCTGGTCAGCACAGGATTTCAGACAGACTGGTGTAACACAGTCTGGGCCTGGTGCTTTTTTACTTTTCTGCTTTCGGAAGACCTGGCGCACCTCGTCTTCGGTGATCTGAATTGCAGGTGTGGGGGAGTTGCTAGAGGTGTTAATGGTTGTGTGGAGAGGTGTTCAGGGCGGGTATGGGGTGTTTTTCAAACCTGCAATAGAACTCATTCAATTCGTCTGTCAGTGTTGATTCTCCACAGTGCTGGGGGATGGTGTCTTGTAGTTGGTTATCTCTTTCAAGGCAAGGCAAGGCAAGCAAGGCTAGTTTATTTATATAGCACATTTCATACACAGTGGTAATTCAAAGTGCTTTACATAAAAGGAAGTGAAATAGTTATTCACAACAATAATAACAAGGAATTAAAAACAAATAATAGTAATACAAATTTATTTAAAATGAATTTAAAACAGTTAAGAGTAGAAAATGATTATACATAAAATACAGTGCATAAAATATCAGTTTGGACGTAGCACAGTGCTCATTCAGTAAATGCACAGCTAAACAGATGAGTTTTGAGTCTGGATTTAAATGTGGCTAATGTTTTAGCACATCTGATATCTTCTGGAAGCTGGTTCCAACTGCGGGCGATATAATAGCTAAAAGCGGACTCCCCTTGTTATGTGTGAACCCTTGGCATTTCTAACTGACTCAATCCTAATGATTTGAGTGGCCTGTAAGGTTTATATTCAGTGAGCATATCTGCAATGTATTTAAGTCCTAGGCTATTGAGTGATTTATAAACAAGTAAAAGTATTTTAAAATCAATCCTAAATGTAACTGGAAGCCAGTGTAAGGACTTGCGGACTGGTGTGATATGTACAGATTTTCTGGTTCTAGTCAGAATCCTTGCAGCAGCGTTCTGGATGAGCTGCAGCTGTCTAAAAGTCTTCTTTGGAAGGTCGGCGAGGAGACCATTACAATAATCCACCCTGCTGGTGATAAATGCATGAACAAGTTTCTCCAAGTCTTGACTGGAAACAAAATATCAAATTCTTGCAATGTTTTTGAGATGATAGTATGCTGATTTAGTTACTGCTTCAACATGACTACAAAACTAAGGTCTGTCTCCAGAATCACCCCAAGCTTTTTAACTTGATTTTTAGTTGTTTGACCCCTAGAGTCAAGGTATACATTCACCTTGAGAACTTCATCTTTGTTTCCAAATGCAATGGCTTCGGTTTTCTCCTTGTTTAACTGAAGTTTAACAAGGAGAAAACCGTTTAACTCTGTTTCTTCCTCATCGTTCGTCCCGCCCCTTCCATATACTGATACCTGATTGGTCATACTTCACCAAGCTCCCAATTACATTACAAAGAAATAAAAAATAACAGGCCCAACAGTTTAGGTTGTCTCTGAGCACATTTTTATATAGTACATTTTAACCTAACTTTGTACAATTTTAAAGACAACTTTATTTAAATATGAAATATGAAACCCATAATGAATACTGTAGCACGGGCTACACTATGAAAGGAAGATTTGATATTGGTCTATAGTTGCTCAACATGGTGTTATCAAGATGTCACTTTTTCAGAAGGGGCTTAACAAATGCAGTTTTCAGGGAGTTTGGAAAAGTCCCAGAAAGAAGCGAGGCATTTACCACTCCCAAGAGATCTGCTTCTAAAAAGTTAAGCACACTTTTGAAAAAAGATGAGGGAAGTGTGTTAAGATAGCAGGATGAAGATTTAAGGTGTTGGTACTATTTCTTCCAAAATATTGCTATCAATTGCTTAAAAAACTGACATAGTCACTTTTTTAAAAACTTTGCGGTCGAATCTGTGTGACCTCTGCATAACTTGGGGATTTGCCAATCTCCTTTCTGTTATTATTGATCTTCTCAGAAAAGAAGGAAGCAAACTCATTGCATTTGCTGTCGGAGAGCATTTCACTGGGAATCTGACTTGGGGGGTTTGGCAGTCTCTCAACAGTAACAAAAAGAGTGCGAGTGTTGTTTAAGTTACTGTTTATAAGGTTTGAGAAGAAGGTCTGTCTAGCTGTGGCTGGTTCCACATTGAAAGCATGAAGGCTGTCTTTATAGATGCTATAGTGAATTTCAAGTTTCGTCTTCCACCACATCCGCTCAGCTTCTCTGCATTGTCTTTTCATACTCTGAACTGCTGTTGATTTTCTCCAGGATGATTTTTGTCTGCCAGTCTTCTTGCTGACCTTAATCGGAGCAATATCATCAATAACATTCTTAACTTTTGAGTTAAATGAATCCAGGAGAAGATCAACAGAGTCTACAGAAATGCTTGGTGTTAAAGACATGGATTTCATAAATAGTGCACTAGTGTACTCGTTAATGCATCTCTTTCTGACAGAGACAGATATAGATTCAGTGGTAACAGAGATCAATATATCAAAGAAAATACAGAAGTGATAAGATAGTGCTACATCCTTAATAACAATGGATGAAATGTTTAGATCTCTACTGATGAGTAAATCTAGAGTGTGTCCACGATTGTGTGTGGGTCCATGCACATGCTGAATCAGGTCAAAAGTGTTTAAAATAGTTATAATTTCTTCTGTAGTTTTGATTTCTGCATTATCTATGTGAATATTAAAATACCCTGCAATTGCAAAACAGTCAAACTCTGAGGAAATCATTGAAAACAGTTCTTACACAAAACATTTGTGTAAGTTGCTGATAACATAGCGGGGACCCAACACACATCACTGAGAGTAGATATCAGTTGTTTTTGGTTCACCTACAGCCGATGGAGGAGGGTTTGGGCTGGGCCAGCAGTCTTTGGTGGTTGTGGGGCCCGCCGTTTTTTAGTTGATTTATGGGGGCTTGCATCGAAAGAGTGGGAGAGTTTGGTCCCAGCATACACCAGTTGATCCATTTTTTGAGAGAAGCTTAGAAGTGGAGATGCTGGAGAGAGGGATAATGTGTCTCCATCTGAGATGGGCTCTGGCTCTTGTGTTTCCGGTAGTTGTGATATGTTGTCCTGGCTTCCCTGGCTCTTTTCCAGAAAGTCGTCTTTGGGTGCTGAGTCTTGGAGCTGTTGTAATATGTCACAGTCTGGATGTGATGAGCTCTGTGGGCAGGGCTCAGCTGGGGTGTCCATGAGCAGAATTTGTCCTGCGGCGAATAGAATGGCTTGCAGTGAATGAAGAGCATTTCCAGATCAGGACAGCACATCTTCTTTAACACAGTTAAATCTGTACACCATCTCTCATTGATGTAGAAGTCGCCTGTCACCGCGCAATTTCCCCATTGATTCCACGTCATGATCTGCTCTGTTCAGCTGGAAATTCGGCAAATGTAACGCGCTGTCCAGTATTGCACCATTCAGCCAGGTGTCCGTGAAACACAGAGCAGCAGAGTTTCAAAAATCCTTATTAGTCCAGGAGAGAAGAGATTTTCTTTTGTTGGTAAGCGAAATCCTAGATATGTTAGGCAGTGCTGTCCGGAATCCATGCTGTCTGAGCTTCACGAGCGCTCCGGCTCGCTTCCCCCTGTCTGAGCGTCCTGTAGCATCTAAACAGCACTGCTGCTCCGCCAACTACAATGTCCAGCAAAACATCAGAACAGACGAAAACCGGTGAAATATTGGGTGGTGTGTACTTTCGAATGTCCAGAATTCGTCTCTGGTGAAACTGATTGCAGGTGTAGCCCCCTTACCAATTTACCTCTGGACAGATAAGGGCCTGAGTTCGAAATTCTAAATGATCCTTTGTTTAACTGTCTTCTGATGGAAGTTTATTTCTAACTGATTACTTGTTGACTTCACGCACTCACTATACAATTCAACCCCAGCAATGGAACACACCACACTACACAATTAAGTGAGTGACTTCAAAAGTGTATTGACATGAATTAAATAGGCAAATTATATGAATGCTGTAGATGTATAGTTTTAACAACAAATAAATTAAAAAAACAAAAAGGAGAGAAATACAAACCAAAAAAATACACCAATAAATGGATTAATGCAACATGTTGTCTGTCTTTTATGCTTCTAAATAAACAAATTTCTTTCTCTTACACAGTTTGCTTTCAACTAACAGGCTCTTGCTTTATCCTCTTCTCTGTCTTACACTTCCAATTATCTCACCAACTGAAAATAGCCTTTCCACGCTATGTAAACAATTTTCTATAACGGTAGGTTACAGCAATTCAAACTAATAACATTTGTGTTCTTCTGCACATGACACTTTCACAAATATAACGTTAATAGTGCCAACTCCACTCAGAATAGAAACTTGAAATGAAATACTCTTTTAAGACCGGTCAAATTAACAAATATGTGGATCCACATTCACCCTCACTCATACACACATAAATCCCTTTAAGGACCCACCCCGTTGCAGGCCTGATTTGCTGCTAGTGATCGTTGTGGCCAGTAAACAAACAAAGGCCCCTTCGCTCAGCCGAGCAAAACAAAATAACATTTGTGTTACCTCAATGATCCGATGTGAGCGAATTTGTTCGTGTAGGTGCAAGTTGATTCAGTTCGTCCGTTGACACGCGACGTCCCATGATGCCAGTGGACCTGATGAGCTCACGGTACTCACAGGGCTATCTGGGGATGTGTCGAATTTGTCATCCAACGTGGCCAGAGGACCTGTTGAGCTCACGGTACTCACAGGGCTGTCTGGTGGCGTTCTTCATCCATCTCGTGCCGGTATACTTCAAACGATAAACTGTCAGATCACTGTTACTCGAACGGTTTTCAGAAAAAGTCCCGTGGCTGATCACATAACATACGTTGAACTCAAAACTTAAAATAAACAGCGTACACTCCACGAATCATACGAAATCATGAATCCTTATAATCCTTCTCACTTCTGGCCTTTCTAAAAGCACGAGTAGTACCCTTAGACCAATGGGAACATAAATATCGATAGAAACAATTAAAGATTGTATGGTCTAAAATCCTGCGTTTCTCGTATCGACATCATCCTTCCACTCCATAAAGGCACGAGTGGTACCTCTATATTGACGAACTGCTAACTGTAATTAAGAAACGTTTAGGTTTTATGGCTTAAAACCCTGTTTCTTGCATCGACTTCTAGGATTATCGCTGGAACCGTTTAGGATGTTATGGCCTAAAATCCCTGGTTATCCGGACGATATCCTGCTTCTCTCTCTCGACTCACTCTCAATCTTCCTCACTCTTTTCTAAGTCCCGCCCCCTCTCCATTCTGAGTGGAGGAATTAACTTAGATACTGTTATTTAACCCAGGTGATAACAGCAACACACAAACATGCTGTTAAGCACATGCTTGACCAAGTGCGTTTCAACCGAACTCCCTGTGTAAGCGAGTCTCTTAAAGAAACAACACATAGTACAAAATACATACAATTACCCACTAAAACAAAAAAAATAATATTTTTCTAGTAACAGGGTTACACAGGGATATAACTAAAGACAGTACAAACTAACAAAACATAAAAACAACTGCGAACGACATCACGAAGGCTGCCGTCAGTGCCGCCATCTTGAACAATTAGAGACAAGCCTATATTCCAATTTCACAAGGATATGTCGCTGTTTCACGAGTGTGCAATTTCATATGAATTTGAACAACGTGATTTGTATTTAAATGTGCAATTTAAAAAATATGAAAATTATATATAAAATATATACAAATATTATTTAAAAAGTATGAAGCCTCATCCCTAAGCCCATATCTAAACCAAGTGCAGAGAGCAGATTGTATGAAAACATACAAATTAGGTAGCATTAATTTATACACTCTCAGAAATAAAGGTACAAAAGCTGTCACTGGGGCGGTACCTTTTCAAAAGGTACACTTTTGTACCTATTAGGTTCAAATATGTACACTTTAAGTACTAATATGTACCTTTAAGGTACCAAAATTGACCCTTTAGGTACGAACATGTAGGTGTCACCCCAGTGACAGCTTTTGTACCTTTATTTCTGAGAGTGTATGAATTTGCAATAAATAAAATTAGTTACAAATTGTCGTGGAACTGTGTTGGATATTCTTCATGGTCAGTACACAAATGTGTACAAACAAAACTGTCAATGATGGCAATTCCAAGATTTATAACTAATATCATCTATATAAAAAGTTTGTCAAGATGAACTTTGATGCTGGCCAACAAGTCTAAAAGTTTTTTTTTTTTTTTACATTTTAATATAACTAGTTATATATTATTAGTTAGTGGTACTTGCTTTGGCACTATTGTTACTGTTCACACATGGGTGAATCTTCAGCTTCAGGGTTGTGAGTAGTTATTGTACGTTTGTTCGTTAATGTCAGTTGATTTTTACAAAAACAGATGCCAGCTTTTTGTTATTTGAACATCCTTAACTTACTTACTTTCTTAAACTATTTAAATCTATAATTAAAATATAAATTATGATGTTTAAAACAGGGATAAAAGATAATTGCTTACTGAGAAAGCAACAGTGTTATTGAAGAATTAAATATGAGACATGTGATGTGTGAAAAATCATGTCTCTTGTTAAAAATCATTGCGCTTGTTAACAGATTATTTGCATTGTGAATCATTTCCAATCAAGCAGAAAGTTTGTCAAATGTATTTAGGACAGATAGGCAAATTAATCCTTTTGCACTGGTTTGAAAGAAATTAAAGTTTAAACAAGAACTTCTTCTAACAGTCAAGTTAAGTAATGTCTCTGTCCTTGAAGGACACATTAATAGACCTTTAAAAACAAATATAGGCTTACAAAACCCCCACCCATTCTTTTTTAGCATCACAGCCAAGTTTTTAGGAAGCAGTGAGGCTGATGAGGCAACCGCACACTTCACCTTCTTGGAAAAAGCAGTGTTGTTTTTAATGCTTATCATCTTGGTGTTACCGCTGGTGTGATTTTGTGCGATCACACTGATAACAGGTGGCCAGATGGCATGCCACATCTAACAAAGTGACAAGAAAAATGCTGTGGTTGTGTCTTCTGTTCATTTAGATCATTTGTAGAAAGAATTGGTTGAAAACAGTATGTATGTATCGGATTAATCATGATATTCAATCTCTTAAATGATCATGTGTTTTAAAGTGAATATGAATGACAGTGGATTGAGAATCAAATTAAGTACATCTTTCATATGCGCATAAATTGCAGGAAGACACACACGGCCTGCACAGCTGAAATGAACAAGTTTCATCATTAATGTCAGAGAGCATTTATTAGGATTAATCACAATCAGAGGATATGCCAGGAATGGAGGAATGGAGATAATGTTATTGGAATGCTGAAATTAGGTTGTGGAAATGTTGTTAAAGGAATCAGGCAGTATGACTGATAATCATTTTAAGCCTTTTAAGCCATTTTAATCAGTAAGCCTTTTCCTTAGCTTTTGGTGAAGTGTCTCGACATATGGATGATTTTAACTGTGATCTGAGTGCTGAAGAGCTTCTTTTCAGTTTTAATTCCACCTGTGCACATGTCTTGGACTTAGTGGCACCTTTAAAAACACTTCATCATAAACCAAGATCTGAGCCATGGTTAGATGACACTATTCGCTCTCTTAGGCAAATCTGTAGAAGATTTGAGCGAAAATGGAAAAAGGATAGACTCCAGGTCTCAATGCAAATGCTAAGAGACTCCTTATCTCAATATCAGAAAGCTGTAAAAACAGCGAAATCAAGGTATTTTACTGAAATTATAAATAAGAACTGCCATAAGCCAAAAATTATTTTTAACATTATTAATGCCACTATCAATCCTTCCATTTGCTCTTTTACAGAAGTGTCTTCACGATCATGTGATGATTTTCTCAAGTTTTTTGTAAATAGGATAAATGAGTTAAGAATGGGGATAAATCCTGTTCTGTCAGACCCTTCGACGACTCTTAGTTGCACTGCTGTGTTGAGTCATTTTACTCCAATTACTGAAAACTATTTTATAGATTTAGTGGATCATCTTAAACCATCTGGCTCTTCAACTGATGTAATTCCTCTATTTTTTCTTAAACAAATTCTGGACGTGGTGGGTCCAGGTCTTTTGAGTCTAATAAATCGCTGTTTAGAAACTGGTACTATTCCAGACCTGCTAAAACATGCAATTGTTCGTCCTCTGCTTAAAAAACAGGGCTTGGATCCCACCGTTCTAGCTAATTTTAGGCCCATTTCTAATCTGTCGTTCATTACAAAAATTCTAGAAAAAAACTGTTCTTGACCAATTACAGACTTTTCTAGCTGACAATTTGATCTTTGAGGTTTTTCAGTCTGGTTTTAGAAAATATCACTCCACTGAGACTGCATTGTTGAAGGTTATTAATGATATACTATTAACGTGCGACTCAGGCAACTACGCTGTTCTTGTGCTTTTAGATCTTACTGCCGCATTTGATACTGTTGATCATGCTGTCCTTATTAATCGATTAGAACATTGTGCAGGTATTGCAGGTAGTGCATTGGAGTGGTTTAAATCTTATCTTACCAATATAACTTTTTCGGTTAAGATGGGAGATCTTACTTCTAGTAATACTGTATTAACCTGTGGGGTTCCCCAAGGATCCATTTTGGCTCCCATCCTTTTTTCTTTATATATGCTTCCACTTGGTTCCATTTTTAGAAGGTATGGGCTGTCGTTCCATTGTTATGCCGACGATACTCAGGTTTATTTGCCTATAAAACGAAACTCGGATGGATTAGATGCTCTCTGGGCATGTTTGGCAGATGTAAAGGCATGGTTGTCGCTAAACTTTCTGAATTTTAACGAGGAAAAAACTGAAATTATTGTTTTTAAACCCTCAGATTCCATGACTGCTGCCGAACCAAATCTTGGTGGGTTATCCTCATGTGTTAAGCATTACGTGAAAAACTTGGGTGTGATATTTGATGAACATTTGAAGTTTGATAGGCAGATAAATTCTGTGGTCAAATCATCTTTTTTTCAGTTGCGGCTCCTGTCTAAAGCTAAGTCTTTTCTTTCTTTTAAAAATCTTGAGAAAGTGATTCATGCTTTTATTACTTCTAAATTAGATTACTGTAACTCACTCTATACTGGGATTAGTCAAACAGCTTTATCCCGATTACAACTGGTTCAAAATGCGGCACCTAGACTTTTGACCAGGAGTCATAAACGGGATCATATTACTCCGGTTTTACAGTCTTTACATTGGCTGCCTGTGCGGTACAGAGTAGATTTTAAAATTTTACTTATTGTCTACAAGTCACTAAATGGTATGGCTCCTTCATATATCTCTGACTTATTGATTGAGCACAATGTAACCAGATCTCTTCGGTCCTCTAACCAGAGACTCTTGTTTATTCCCAAGACGAGGCGGAAGTGCAGGGGCGATCGCGCGTTTGCTATAACTGCGCCAAGACTCTGGAATGATTTGCCCATGTGTATTAGAATGGCTTCATCTGTGGCTATTTTTAAGTCTAAATTAAAAACCTATCTGTTCGATAAGGCTTTTTATCCTGGTTGAAGCACTGTTTTTATGTTTTTTGTTGCATGTTATGATGATTTTGTTGCATGTTAAAATGTATTTCTGTTTTACTTTTCTTTGTGTTACTGCTGTTTTTAGTTATTCTATTGTGAAGCACATTGGTCAACTCTGGTTGTAGTAAATAGTGCTATATAAATAAATTGCCATTGCCATTGCCATTGCCATGACTGATAATGCAGTGTGAGAGGAACAAGTGCTTGTTTGTTGTGTGTATGTGTGTGTGTGTGTGTGTGTGTGTGTGTGTGTGTGTGTGTGTGTGTGTGTGTGTGTGTGTGTGTGCGCAGCATATTTAGGTTTCTCTTCTTGTGTGAATTCTACTATAGGGCAGAACATAAGCATGATACCACAGCTAGCTTTCCAATGGTCATGCAATGCATGTTCTGATTTAATGTCTACCATGCTGAATTAAATGGTTCCTTGATTAAATGGTCTCCGCTGACATTCAGAGCTGTAGAGGTCGTTTCTAGGTGCTGATCCACCATCTGATCTGGATACGGACTGGATCTGTTAACTGCAGTGACCATCTGATCTGGATACGGACTGGATCTGATGACTGCAGTGATCATCTGGGCTGGATAAGGACCGGATCAGGTGGCTACGGTGACCTCGGAATAAGCAAGAAAAAGACTAATATTAGCGTAGATGTCAATCTTCTTACAATGTAACAAGTACATCGTGTTTTATGGGAAGTGTTCCTGGTTCCGGTTGACCAAATTAATGCAGCCTAACAATCCTTTAACGGATTTGAATATTAGAAGCGTATTAGTGTGTTAAGTGTATGCCAGGTTAAAGAGATGGATCTTTAATCTAGATTTAAACTGACAGAGTGTGTCTGCCTACCGAACAGTGTTAGGTAGATTGTTCCAGAGTTTGGGCGCTAAATAGAAAAAGGATCTAACGCCAGCAGTTGATTTTGATATTCTAGGTATTATCAAATGGCCAGAGTTTTGAGATCGTAGCGGACTTGGAGGACTATAATGCGATAAGAGCTCGCTCAAATACTGAGGAGCTAAGCCATTCAGGGCTTTATAAGTAATTAACAAGATTTTAAAATCTAAACAATGTTTAATAGGGAGCCAGTGCAGTGTTGACAGAACCGGGCTAATGTGGTCATACTTCCTGGTTCTAGTATTAACTCTAGCTGCTGCATTTTGGACCATCTGTAGTTTGTTTATTAAGCGTGCAGAACAACCACCTAATAAAGCATTACAATAATCTAACCTTGAGGTCATAAACGCATGAATTAACGTTTCTGCATTTGACATGGCAGGTCTCAGTTTAGATATATTTTTAAGATGAAAAAATGCAGTTTTACAAATGCTAGAAACGTGGCTGTCAAAGGAGAGATTGCTATCAAATAGTACACCTAGGATCCTGACTGATGATGAAGAATTGACAGAGCAGCCATCAAGTGTTAGATAGTGTTCTAGGTTATTACTTTTTAGGTCCGATAATGAACACCTCTGTTTTTTCAGAATTTAGTAGTAAGAAATTATTCGTCATTCAGTTTTTTATATCGACTATGCATTCCATAAGTTTCTCAATTTGGTGTGTTTCACCGGGCCGTGAAGAAGCAGCAGCAGCATATCTTACATGCTTACAGCAGATTTTCTGTATAACATAACTAATCAGATTTTAGTTGTGAAAATGATAAATGTCAGTCAACACAACCTGCTTTCATGACATCCCAGCTGAACACTTCTGGTGTGACTTTATACGCAGACCTTGAGCCAAAAATTCATCACCAAACACAAATGACTTGTACTTATGGGTACAGTCATTTCATAAACTTCAAAACTGTTGCAGCAGAGGTGGAAATACAATTTTTAAGTACATGAATTATGTTTCCATCTTTGTTGCCACAGTTTGGAAGTGCCTTTTTCTCTTCTAAAGAAGGGGGTGTCCCAGTACTTTTGTCCATATAATGATATTGTACAAGAATAGAATGTACAAGTCATTGGTGTTTGATGATGAGTTTTTGGCTCAAGGTCTGCATTTAAAGTCACACCAGAGGTGTTCAGCTGGGATTAGGACTTGGCTTTCTGCAGACCAGTCAAGTTCTTCCACACTGACTGAATCATAATTTATCTTTGATCCTTGCCTTATACACAGAGACACTGTCATGTTAGAATAGAAAAGGGTCCCGTCCAAACTGTTGCTATAAAATTAGAAGCACACAATTCCCTAGAATATCATTATATGCTTAAACATTAAGATTTGTACTCATAGAAATTACTAAAGTAGTCAAACCTTTCATTAGAAGGGGGTGACCCAATACTTTTGGCAATATAGTGTATGTCTAGATGTGTGACTCAAGCACCTATAAACGCTGAATTATCTGCATTAACAGCAGTCTTCTTGCTTATTTTATTCAAACTACAGGCTAAAAAGTTATATAGTTTTTGATGCTGAGTTATTTTACCTTGGCATTAAACAGAACTAGTTAACACGGGTGCAATGGTGTTTCTAATAAGGCTGCTGAGGGAATGAAAGTAAATTGTTAATCTTTCTCTCTTATGATGACCATTGTCAATGTCTTTTCTTCCCTCATTCAATAATGATTATTTTTTATTTTGCTGCAAAAACAAATGGAAACACAAACATTGACTTCCACATAAACTTCTCCCAGCTATAGTTTACTTCTGTGTTAAACACCCCAAAATAAATTATTTTAATAATTTTTGTGCTTGTAATTCTTATGAGAACTAATAAGTATCTATACATCATTTTTTTATGATCCTCAGAGCAACATTTCTCTACATTTAGACAGACAATGTCATGGTGAAATGGAGAACTTCGGTTTCTTTGCAATGTTGCAGTATTTTTCTTTTTAAAGTGATGTGTGAGTATATGCACACACATACACCCTCTCCAGTGCATACACTTCATGACAGAGGCCAGTATTACATGACTGATGATATTAAATTGCTTTTATCCAAGTTTTTATCAGGATTTACCGGCCCCTAGTACCATTGGGTTCCGCCACCTCTGTTTCAATAAATCACGCTGGTGAGTGGTGCGGCACAGCAGAGAGAGAGAGAGAGAGAGAGAGAGAGAGAGAGAGAGAGAGAGAGAGAGAGAGAGAGAGGGGGGGGCTAAGATTGATGACCTGACCAAAAAAACTGATGCCAGAACAGCCACACGACATTCTGATGGAGAAACATATGTACATTTTTAGGCCATAATGGAAAATGTCAATCTCAGTGTATGCGGGCTGGAAACTGTATTTTTCATTACAGAGAAATGCCAACTCATTTCCTGTTTACAGACCTTTGATCAATCTCACAGCACAGACAGAACAACAGGCGACGGGTCAGGGGTGTGCATAAGGTTAGTGATTGTATGTAGGTAAATGTGGGTTAAGAAAAGCTGGTGTCTAGATTTAGCTGGTGAACTGAAATAAAGGGGAAAAAAATCATTAAGAAAAACTCCTTTATGCTTTTCCTTAAATAAATTAAGAGGGTTGCCTCAGAGGTTCAGACATCTCGAGATCACATGACATTGATCATTGTGATCAAATACTTTTCATCTTTGTAACATTCCTGTTATTATGAATTATATAACGTATAAACGGTCAGTTCACCCAAAAATGAAAATGTTTAAGTTGACAAATTACAGTTTAAGTCACTTCCGTGTTGGTTTCACGAGAGAGTTGCAGCTTGGTTGATATCACATGACTAGCTGAATGCTATTTGTATAGTACTACTTATCTCCCTCTGCTTTTGGGTATTTTTGCTCAGAGAATAAATGCATTATATGTGACAAATTTTGCATTTCTACAATGGCATTTATAACTCAATTTATTTTATTTTATTTGACACTACATCCACAACACCAGGTGTCAGTATAAGTTCAAGATAACTGATCCATTATAACAAAATCTAAAATTACATTTAAATATGCATAAAATGATTTGGTTGTCATAGCTGGTTTCAAATGGTCACCCAGCCTGATCAAGTTGGTGTAGAACTGATTTAGCTGGTTGGCCAGCTGGTCCCAATTGCCAAAAAATCTGCCTAAATCCACTAAACAGACCAGTATAACCAATTTGGTCAGGCTAAAAGATCAGCTAACGCAGGAAGACGTGTGTGTGTGTGACAGGATCCTCAATGTCATCTGATATATTAAATGCTCTGAACGTCATGTTTTATCTTAAAGATGTGGCAGCTGTATCAGTCACATTAAACAAAGGACAAACAGATGAACTCACACACCATCCTGTTCTCTCTCACACACATCTGCACACACACACAGCTCGACAGTGATGAATACTTCCAGCGGCGTCGCCCCGTGCACACACATACTCTGTCTCTGTGCTCTAATTTAAACAGATGACTCTTAAATTGAACTGTGAATTACAACAATACACCCTCAACCACTTCCTCTGCCTGTGCGTCTGACTTAAATGCCATCAGAGGGAAATTTCCATATGAATTACACCAGTGACAAACACGTTCATTTTAAATGTTGTCGTGGAGAATATATTCCCTTCCTAAGGTGGAATCTGTGTTTGAACAAGTCTCTGGGTTGCTGGGTACAGCCAGACAGTGTCAAACAATTTCAGTGTGGCGTTTAAGACACTGCGATAGCAGTGTAGTATTATTGTGTAGAGAGTCTTTACTGGTGCACATTGCAGCTCATACCAGCTTATAAAGGTGCTCAAAAATATCCTTTTTACTTGCTACTGAAGAAAGAGTTTACAAAAAATATCTTGAATAGCTTTCCAAGATTTGATGCGACAAATCCAGAGATTAGTTCTTCTTCAGAAGTGCATATTGTAGCAGGCTGGAAACTTGTGATAGATGTTTCCTGTTGGACTGATAAAAAAATATATAAAAAAATACACATACCTGTTTCAGAGCTACACAACCCATGTTTTTACTGACTTCCTATGATGTAACTGACTATGTAACAACTCTGAGTCTTGCCGCTTGCCGTGTCCTGTCCAGATGTGACAAGTGATATAACATGCTAATTATTATTTTTTGTTCTAACCAGCAGCTTGGTAACTTGGTTTCTTTGGTTAATTTCATAATAGTATACTACTACTAATTTTACTAACTTTGTTATATTTAGCCTATGCCTATGAAATTTAGCCTGTGTCTCTGTCAACAACTTGGTTAACTCTGAAAACATTAAAAACTCCATCATGGTCAAGGACTCACTATGGAAGTTCAGAATTTGATATTATATGACAAAGTACAATAAATAATTCATTTAAAACAGCTTTACTTGTGAATCATTCCAGGAGGTAAGAAAACACAAGCAATTTAAATGTTATGCACTTTAGCTGCAGTGTGTTTGTCTATAACCATTCTGATTATCTGTCACATAGAGTGCATTCGGTGTAGATATACTTTGCTGGGTTTTTATCACATTCTGTAACGTAGGCCAGCTAAAAGAGATGTGCAGGTAAACCACACTCCCCTGGCTTGAAGAGGTGTCCAAACATTTTTTCTATAGGGCCACTGTCCTGCAGAGTTTACCTTCAACTCTAATTAAACACACCTAAACCTAGAAACTTCCAGGCAAGTGTGTTGGATCTGGTTGGAGCTAAACTCTGCAGGACATTGACCCTCCAGGAGCATACAACTGTGTTAGAAGCTGGTTTGAATCCTGTTTGGAACAGTGGACCATAGGTGGACCAGTTATATTTGGTGCCATGACCCGGATTTAGAGGAGTGAGTGTACTGGATGTAATTTGCCCCCATCTCCTCAAGAAGTAACATGGTAAATGGTACATTTTCTTAAAATTTGCACCTCAATATGTGGGTGCGGTTAGAAATTTGGATGATAAAATCTTCTTTAGGCAGCCCAAATTAGACCAATCAGGTTGTTGTTTCTTGGAACGGTAATACTCACATATTACTAGGACCTTCAGAACAGATCAGGTCTCAAACAAGTTTCACCATCTGTCAGTGATGAAGATGCTTGTTATCACTTTTCAAAGATGTTAATTCACTGTTAATTGTTTCACACTTTGACAGGTTTTCTGCCTGCTGGATTGAGTGTCGCCTCTTGAGGTCATCTCCGGTTCTGTTTCAAACATCGATGCTTACAGGCTCCTCAGCATCGCTCTCTGTTTAGAACTCCTGTCTGGATAAACAAAAAGAAAAGAACAAGAAAAAGAGAAAAGAAGAAGGGGGAGAAAGTGCAGCGAAATTGAAAAGCTGAAAGAAAATGAGTTTTCAAACGTATTTCTGCCAGGGGAATGTAGCACGGCTGTTTGTGTCCCTCAGATGGTGAATTGTTGTGGAGGTGTTATAATCATCAGTCCAGATAGAGAGAGACAGTCTGTCTGCGGCAGGGAACCTAAGAGAGTACTGTAGATGTCCTTTGCATGAGGGAGACAGGTCTCTAAAGATAAGACGCAAACAAAAGTTCTCTAAATACTCGAAAGGTCCCGGACTGAGAAAGATACTGATTCAGTACAATACCGTCTGAAGGATCGTGGCCAGAATGGCAGTGGAAAATCTGAAGGGAGGAAGAAAAATTTGGCTTTCTATGAATTTATGTTTATTTACTAGCGTGTTTGAAGCTTTGTGTGAATGTTTATAGCATAAAGGGTGAGTTGACTTTCTCATAAAATCAATTTTATGAGCAGTTTCACAATGCTGTATAAGGACCTGCCGATTTCCAAACTAATGACCACTAGATGGTAGAATGTTTTTGATTTCATGGTAATTGTTCCTGTTCTCATTACTGTGCTAATTATCATATAGGGTGCCTCTTATTAGTTTGTCTCCCTAGAAGTTACTTTGGCTTGCTGATTCAGTGTTTAGTAGTGGTGAGAAACAGAGCTTTTTAAAACTGAAGCAAATTATTCAGTCTGCACAAGTGTCTTTGAGAGGAATTGGCTAAAGCGGGCCATTCTCTACATAATTGGAATTGTGGATTATGTTGGATTATTGGATTATGTTGATGATTCTTCACATTATCTCAGAAGATTTCCTGTGGCGTGGGGTGTTTTAAGAGTGATTGAATCTGCTCAGATGAGAATTGGGGTCGCAGGCAGAAGCTACAGGCAGAAGCTACAATCTGCAGAATGTTGATCTTCCATGAGAAGGATTGGTCGCCTATCTATGTAGATAAACCCATATGCTAATCAAGATAATTTTTTTTAACTCAAATAAAGCAACTATTTAAATAAAGCACATTTTTATGACAACATCCAAAACTATTGAACTTAAAAAAAAAAAATATATAGCAGGCTCCTAAAGCCTTAAACACACTGCACGATTTTCGGCTGTCCCAGACAAAATATTGGCATCCTAAAACAGTCGTGGCGATTTCTGTGATCGTGGCTCCTAATCAGTGCTCTTATTTTGTACAGTGAGAGAGGTTCAAAGATGGCCATTGTCATGGTCCTGTGACCAAAGATAGCCTACGGTACAGCATGATCATTGTACAGTGTGTTTGCTGGTACGATCCACGTTTACTGACCAACCAATAAAAATGCGAAAAGAAATCAACGCAACATCAAACTGCTAACCTCAAGCTCTTATCCCTTCCTTTTTCGCCGCTTCTATTTTTTTCAACACACATAAAAATACAACTACTAAAGTGTGATTTATCATGCTCTTTTTGTTTACCACTAGCGCAGGCTGATGATGTTTTATTTTTCTATAGAAACGTGTCGTAGCATACGAGTGAATAGGTGTCATCATCGTACAGTCTACACACACGTCATAGCCAATTTTATTAGATTCATGTTGCACAGTGAGACATGCAGTGATCTTGTAGGATTGAAAAAGTTGTGCAGTGTGTTTTGGGCTTAAAATCAGACTCTGCACAGTTTAGCTCCAACTCTAATCAAGACTCCTGAGCAAGCTAATCAAGGAAAATTACAGGCAGGTGAGTTTAATAAGGCTTTGAGATAAAATCTGCAGGGTAATGACCCTCTGGGCCGGGATATGAGGAGCCCTTCCATACAGTAGTTTAAAAACCCTCAACCCCCTCCCCCAAAAAAATGGTTCTTCTTGAGCATATTAGCTCAAAAAAAATTTGAAAACCCCTTATTAAGAGTGAACTTGTTGAACTGACCTGAAGGTAAAACAAGCCCATGTTACCTGTCTTTTTGCAGAGACATTTCATCCAAAGCATGTAGAGCACACTTCATGCTGGGACAGCTCCCCAGGGCATCATGGGCTAAAGTGTCTCACTTATGGACATGATGGAGCTTTTAGGAATTGACCGATTTTAAATGTTTAATCAACAGGGACTGTTTTTGACATGCTTCCATTACCAGCCAAGAAGCTACACTGCTACAGCTGCTCAAAAACATAAAACATATAAGCACAAATTTACACTGACTAAACCTCCCAGGATTTGATGAGTGTAATAAAGATTGGCTTAAAAAAACAAACATAACACATACACACAATCATGTATGTTTTATTTAATATTGCTGCATTCAAATTAAGTTGGGAATCTTCAGAATCGGGCATTTTTTATTATGAATATTGTGATAGTTAGCTAACATTATCTATCAATGAGCAGTAAAGTTGTTACAGTGTTATTTAGCTAATAAATATACTGTTCATTCTTAACTCAGGTTCATGAAATAATATTAACAGATACAAGTTTTGTTTTTAACAATGTATTAGTAAATGTTGAAAGTAGCATTAACTAAGCTTTAGAACTATTATACATTGTTAATTCATGAGAACTAATGTTAACAAATGAATCCTTATTGTAAAGAGTTATTAATTTAATTTCATTGGCACTTATTTGACTGGTGGCTGGTATTTTTGCCATCTGATCACATTGAATGCAGCAAAAGCACTGATGCTTCTAGATTAGCTCACATGCAAATTAGTTAGCCTAAGGATGGTTATTAGCAAGACTTGTTACCACACAACTAAGATCAAGAAGGAGCAGATTGAACATAGTACTTTCAGCTGTTGTCTGTCTCTCATGAGACTCTCTGTGTGAATCTTGTGGTTTGCAATCTCATGCAACTAAACAAAGGAGATTTACACAAGCAGATGCTTCCTCAGAAGTGAATTTTGAATGCAACTGATAATTAATTTGTATTATTTAATGAAGTATATTAATAATTGTAGTTAAAAGGTGCTTATCTAAAGCACTGTGGCAGAAATCACACATTCAAATGTATAAATTTAAACCAAGTCACACCATCTGTTTTATCAAAACAATTCTGTCGTCGTCAGCTCACCTTCCTGTAGCTCACAATCTTTATGATATTTTCCTCATCAAACATAATATTATCTAAATGCCAAAAAAAAGACCAGGTTTGCGCTGGTACCCTCTCAAAAGTACTGCTGTAGCTACATTAAGGGATCATAATTATAGAAAAATACCTTGTTTGTATACATTTTGGCAACTTTAAAATGTCAGGGTATTTTCAACAAGCTTAGGCTACTATATATGCTCCTGTTTATTGATATTGATTGAAAGTGAGAGAATGCAGCGCTAATGTTCATTTATAATCTAATCAAAGCGATAAAGAGTCCTGCCGACTCTCTCATCTTTCTGAAAATCAGCCTTAATAAATTTCATCTGAGGTATGGAAGCTCTCTCCCATGTCTGCAAGTGTAACGCAGTTGAGCTGTTTATTATAGAATGATTAATGACATCTAAAAATGAAGAACAGAAAAAATCACATCTCTCCTTTTTCAGACCCTCTGAGAGTGAAATTACATGACACTGTTGGAAATCGCATCACGTATAAAGTTAATTTATTTCTAGTCTTTCAAAACAATGATTGTGGACATGACCAAAAAAAAATCTATTTTAGCATATTGGAGACATGAGATATATTTCAAGTTATATAGTAATTTCAGAGGCTAAACTCAATTTGGTATTTATAAAACTCAAACAAATATGCTTGAAAAAAGTGAATTATAAAGCTATTTAAGTGCCTTTTGTTGAACCAGCAGAACATATCTAATTCTAACACCAATACATGCACATTTATTTAAATACACAATGTGAATATTAATATTAGCACAATTAAAAAGTATTAAATACTATTTTCTTTAATTTGTCACTTGCATTTTTTTGTTAAAATTATTATTATTAGTAGTAATAGTAGTTCTATTCGTCATACTTATTATTTTGTACTAAGACTCCATGTTGGCCCCAGTAGGCTCTAGCTGCCCTAGTCACATTTGTGCAGCAGAATATTGTTAAGACACAGGATTGGGCTCTTTAGACTTGAGGTATAGTGTACTGAGACCCCATGTGGACCCCTAATGGCCCTATATCTCTGCATTTTATCATCAAGACAGGATTGGGCTCTCTTGCCCTGGCACAGTAGGCTATACTGAGGTCCCATGAATCTTGGGGTGTCCAAAACCTATTCCTATAGAGCAGCGGTTCTCAATTCTAGTCCTCGGCCCACCCCATCCCATCCCCCCCCTCCCCGGCTCTGCACATTTTTTATGTTTCTCTTATCGCTTCAGACGTTTGTTCTATTCGAACGTAAGTGCCCTGCGAAGTGGACATCACAGGATATTCCGCCATGATTCCAGTTCGAAGCGAACGTATATGTTCCATGCAAAGTGCATTGAAGTGTGCGAGACGTGAATTTAAATTGTGTATATTTACAGAGGTATATTGTCACACACGTCTATGTGTGAAGATGTTGCGCAGCGCAAATCCATGAATCAATGTTCCGAAGTGAAGAAAACTTCAACGAATTTCCCCTGCTCAGGGAGTAGGGAGCAATGGACACTGTGTAGGGACAATGTCAATCGGAACACAGTTCATGCACGAAGCACACTTCTAATGAGCAGATTATCTGAATCAGGTGTGTTAACTGGGAGAGTCATGCAAAATGACCACTGGAATTGAGAAATGCTGGTATAGAGTTGTCCTGGAAAGTTTTGCTCCAACCTAAGCCAAACACACCTGAAACTGCTAATTACAGTCTTCTGACTCGCTAGAAACTTCCAGGCAAGAGTGTTGGAGCTAAAATCTGCAGGAGCAGTTTTGGACACACCTGTTCTATGATATTTTAGTACATAGACAGGACTGGGGCCCCCAAGGACTGTTAGGATCTCCAATCCTATCTCTGCACCAGATTATCACACAGACATGGGGGCCAGCTCTTTTTCCTTGTGGTAGTGAACAGAATACTCATGTGGGCCCCCAGTGGCCCTTGGGCCCATTCCTACTTCTGCATAAGTCAAAATGTCAACAGTCAAAGAATCATTCAGACTGACTTATTTTCTTTGGGATAGTATACTGAGCCATCACAATATCAAAGACACATGGAGTGGGCTCTTTTGACCTAGTGCACAGTGCTGAGGCCTGTGTGGGACTCCTAGCTCCCTTGAAGGCTCCCAGAGCATGTCTTATCACTATAAAACCATACATGTATAGTTATTTGAGTGGACTATTTATACTTTGTTGCTGTGTACTAAGACCCACTGGTGAAACCCAAGGGGACCCGGGGTCCCCCAGTCATATCGCTGCATTAGAATATCATCGAGATAGGAGGTGGGCTCTTGCACCTTGCACTGTCAGAAAATAAAAAAATGCTAAATTTTTACCTTTAGGTGTACAACAGCTTGTCACTGAGGCAGTATGCTCAAAGGTACACCTTCTGTGCCTTCTTCATTCCCCCGCAAAGGTGCATATTAATACCTTAGAGTAGTAATATGTACCCGTAAGGTCATATATCTGCATCATTATATCATAGACACTTTGGGGCCAGCACTTTTTCCATATAGAGTCCCTGTGTGGGCCCCCAAATGCCCCTGGGGAGCCCAGTTATATCTTTGCAGGGGAATATCAGACAGACAGGAGGTGGGTTCTTGCAACCTTGTGCAGTTTATTGAGCTTTATGTGTGACTTCCAGCAGCCCTAGGGGGCCCCAGTCATATATCTACACCAGAATATCATAGACATTTGGGGCCAACTCTTTTTCCCCACAGAATCTCTGTGTGGGCCCCCAAATGCCCCTGGGGAACCCAAGTCATATCTCTGCAGGGGAATATCATACAGACAGGAGGTGGGTTCTTGCAACCTTGTGCAGTATACTGGGCTTCATGTGGGACTCCCAGCAACTGTTGGGGCCCCCAGTCATAAAGGGGCTATTTACACCTGGTCACTTCATGAATTATTTTCTGATCGGATAGCTAAAAGACCAGGTGTAAATGAGATGGCTATAAATCCAATCGCTCAAACCACTTCAGGAGGTGGTCTGGGCCGCATACCAGATGAAACTGGACAAGTGTAAATGCATCTGGTTGTTGAAACCACATATGCTAATTTTACTCCTCCCAAAATATTTAAGTAATAAATGTGTGAGAGCGTTTTATAGGCTATGTGGCATGTTACAGTCAGATATGATAGCGCTAGTGCAACAAGCGTCCCCGCGGATGAGTAGCGGAGTATCTCTTCAGCAAGCCGACACACAAACTGCTGCGAATGAAACTGAAAGTAAGTCACAGACGCTCAACACACAATCATCCTTATTAAAAGTAGTGAGACTAACCTATCTTTCCAGTACTGATGCCGTGATCTCTCCTGTTGTGGTCTCTGATATTGAAATGATCTGATAATGAATAAAATGCAGCGCATATCTATTGCTTTTATTGACGTGAACTCCGTTAAATCTGCATATTGTGGGGGAATTGAAGAACGGATTTATATCCGTTTTGTGAAGACACAATTATGTGGCCAAGTGTTAATTGGAAACGTTTTAACAAATCGGATAGATATCCGATCAAAAAGGCATGAAAATCCGATCAAAAAAGGCATGAAGTGAGCAGGTGTAAATAGGTCCATATATGTACCAGTATATCACAGAGACATGAAAAACAGCTATTTTCTTTGTACAGAGATCCTACTTGGGCCCACAAATGTTGCGGTGGACCCCAGTTATTTTTCTGCATGGGAATATCATAGAAATAGGAGGTGGGCTCTTGCACCCTGGTGCAGTGCATTAAGGCTCCATGTGGGGCCTCCCAGCAGCCCATGAGGGCCCCAGCCATATCTCTGCACCAGAATATCATAGAGACATTGGAGACACCATTTTTTTTCTTGGGATTTTGTATAAAAATCCTATTTGGGCCCACAAATGCCCTTGGGGACCCCAGCCATATCCCTGCATGGGAATCTCATAGAAACAAGAGGTGGACTCTTGTGCCCTGGTGCAGTGTACTGAGGCCCCCCGTAAGATCATATGCAGTCCTAAGGGCCACAATCATATCTCTGCAGTAGAATGTCATAGAAACATGGGTTCTGGCTCTTTTTTTCCATGTGGCAGTGTTTATTACTCATCCTGGCATTGAGTTTTAAACCGGAAAGTATCACATTTTGTTCACAAAATGTTCTTATCTAGTGATTATTATCATTATTATATGGCACAGAGGAGTCAAAAGCCCTGGAGCATTATACACTTTATGACACAGCATTTTATAACACTCTGTTATTAGGTTTCCACATATATGCAACGGTGGGCAAATACAACAGTGATACAGGGAATGAGACCCTGGGGTAGGAAAGAGAGAGAGGAATAGGCTTTATGATGCTCGCTATTGAAAAGAGAACAAACTGATCCTGCCAACAAACATCCTTTGATGGAGCTGAACTCCATTGAATTGAGTCAAATCTAATTCCACTGAACTGAAAGCAGGCAGAGAAAGAAAGCCAGAGAGATATGGATGGAGGGTGAAAGGAAGAGAGGACCGGGGAAGCGGATTAGAGTCTCCAGAGATGCTGCGGCCGTCTGAACAGGTGTTTGTCGAGGGAAAGAGAGACGCTGGAGTAAACTGAACTGCAGTGGTGGGTTCTCTGGAGGTGTGTAAGTATGCTGCACTGTTTGATGTGTGGAAAACTGAACTGATTTTGATGTGCAGTCCTGTGTGGATTGAGCAGGGGAGATATGTCACACACATGTACACCCAGAGATGGGCTCTCTGATGTCTGTAGTTATTGACTTTTCACTTTTCTGACAGCTACCTGTTTTCCATTCAGGGACAGGCCACACACACATACACACACCCTTCATCCCCTCTATCCCTGATAGCGCCTGTCAGTCAGAAGTCATTCAGCAAGAGGAAGTTTGTGGGATGCCACTGCCAGGAAATACAAGTGTCTGCTAAAGAGAGGAAAAAAAACTGAGGTAAATGGGTTAGTGTTTATCGGTGTCATAGCCGTACTCACATTTTGGCTTTGAGCAGAACAGTAAATAATATATTAATATGAATAACTTAATTACTGTCAAACGAGCAAGAATGCTGAAATTGAGAACAGCAGCATAATCTCAAGTGTGATATTTCTTTATATTCAACAATACAGTAAACAGATGAATGAGTACTTAGATTGTAGACAAAATACTACCAGTTATTTTGGATATTTTACTTATTTACTTATGTACATATTTGCCCACACAAAATCAAGTCAGTATCAAAATTTTTGAAGGAATTGATTGAGTAAATGATTCAGTGACTCATAAAGACAAAGTCATTTGTGCTCATCTTCTGGCATAACCTGCAGAGTCACTAAAAAATCCCAACAGCCCATCTGGATCTCCGCTCAGCCAGTCAAATTTGAAAACCAGAACTATATATTACAAATCTGTCATATATTCTTAAACATGTTTAGGTAAAAAGTTGCATATGTTAATATTATTTAATGGACCTGCGCTAACATGAACTAACAATACATAGTTGTATTTTTATAAACTAATCAATTAAGATTAATAAATACTGCAACAAATGTATTGATATTTATATTAGTTAATGCATCAACTGTTGCTAACATTAAAGGTGCCATAGAATGTAAAACTGTATTTAGCTTGGCATAGTTGAATAATAAGAGTTCTGTATACGGAAATGTCATACCGTGAGCCTCAAACACCATTGTTTCCTCCTTCTTATGTAAATCTCGTGCGTGCAAAAGACCACAGAAAAAGAGGCGAATCACAACATAACACCGACTGTGATGTTACAGTCGGGATCATTAATGCTTACGCCCCCAGCATTTGCATAACATGTTCTAGGCCAGCCGGACCGGCACAGCCGAATCATCGATGCAGTGTTGCCACATATTATTATTAAAATAAACTAAAATGATAAATAAACAAAAATAAACTGAAATTATTTCAAATCTTTTGTAATTAAGATAAGACAAAAATATCGCTGACCCTAAACTGCAACGTCCTACTTTATTAACTTTCTAAAGTGTCAAAAAGAGTGAAAAGGCAAGTCCAAAAACTCTTATAAGAGCTGGATCTGGCAACATAGTGGCTGCATCCGCAGCTGCGCCCTCACTCACAACTCTCTCTCAAGCTTTGCTCACTCCACCAGCGTCTTGCAGCGATCATGTTCATACCACGGATGCTAAATATTCTTGCAAAATCTCTTTAAATCTTCGTCTGATACAGGCTCAAACATATAAGGTTGGATGCCTAATCTCTCCATCGTTCACGCCGGACAGTAGAGATCTGTTTACTGTTTGAACTACTGAAATGAGCCACGCTGTGAAACAGCCAATCAGAGAAGAGTTCAACATTATTATTTATGACCCTTCCAAACAAGGTAATAACAGACCATTTCATTTTAGGGACAAATCCTATGGTTAAAAATAGACACACAAAACTGTTTCTGGAGAATGTTTGCCCTTACCTTCTGTGTAGATATCAGAGAACAATTTAAAATATTGTATCAATGCATTCTATGGCACCTTTTAGTGTTGCTACATATTTTAATGAATTATTGCATGTTAACACAGTACTCTAAATGATGCATGTCCAATGATCGTTGCTTCTACAACAGAAGTTATATCTTCAGGCATCTTGTTTGTTTCAAACCTTCCCAAAAAATAAAAGTTATATAGGTTCTGACAGATAAATAACATCAAATAGGCTACATATCTAAAAAAAAACTATTATAGTTCTCACAAAACACAGAGATCTACAGACTATGCATGATAACAGAAATGTTGCTCACAGCAGGTGGTTTGAGGATAGACAGTAATTGTTTTGAAATGAATTGTTGAAGGTGGTGGATTCGTTAGAGTAGTATTTTGATGGCTATAGTAGCAGACTTTAAAGGGAATGAACTTCAGAGATTCAGCTTCTCTGAGGCAGTTTTATCATGCGGACATGTTTTTGCATTCTACTTTGCTGATTTTCAGTCTAAACGAGCTAGGTGGATGTGTCCATTGCTCTTGTGTCTCACATGAACGGTGTTTGAGTTAAAATAAGTTGTACTTGTTAATTCATCAATTAATTGTTAATTCGTGTTCAGTGTGAATGACCCCTAAGACTTGGAGAGGCTGGGAGTGTGTGTTGGACCAGCTATGTTTAGCTTTTAGCCTTGTGAAATCTATGCCATGTTCAACAGTGAGAGGAGCATAATTTCTGCAGTCTCTGTGGTTGTGGAGTGAAGACATCATCCTGATTAAAGCCGACAGGAAGAGGTGAATGAAAAGAGAACACAGACTAACGAGAGAGAGAGCGAGCGAGCTGGAAAGGAGGTACCGTGAAAGATCTCCACCTATCGCCGTTCTTTTTTTTTGTTCTGTCTGTTTGTCATAAAGATGAAAGAGTTTAAACTTCAGACAGATATCAAAGCCTGTCAATACATACACACATATCGCTGGAACTCTAATAAAGACATCACCTGTGAGACAAAAACTTCAAGAGCGAGTGTGTGAGTTACATCAGCCCAGCTAACATATGCAAATACGCTGATATACAGATGGTACGGGATTACGTGGAGAGGTCAGATCCAGTATCACGTCCGCATGAATTCAGAAGACATGAGCTGTGACTGGATGAAGTTCAGACTTGTTATAAGCAAGAACTTGTTTTGACAGTGTAGCCTAAAAATGAATATAAATAAAATAGGAACATAACATTGTAAATAGTTGAGATGATTCTCTTACAAAAATGTTTCCACAAAACAATTGTTTTCTCTACAGCTATTGTTACTATTGTAGATTCATATTAAATCCATTTGGGATTCACAATCAGTTTCCAACTTCTACAGTCTAAATGTGGACTGACAATATGTTCCAATGTCTACATAGTTTTTATTAATTTATCTAGTTTTCTGTCACATATTTGCCTAAAATAAATTGTAAAAATGATGGTGCTTGCTTATTCTGCCCACAGCACCTACTACATGATATTGATACTAGTAAATTATTACTACTGTATTTTACACTTCTATCTATTTTAAAACTTTATAAACCGTAATCTCTAGCTTCCGCTAACTGTTTTACACGTTCACGAGAGAGTAGCGTTACAGCACTATGTTGTAAGTGTGTCCCATCGGGTAATCAAGAGATGAAGCTCACTTGAATACTTAGGCCACGTTGTCAAGTGCAAAGAAGTATGGGTATTGGTATAGGCCTATGTTTTCTCCTCAAATAGTGCATTACATTAGGGTATACAGCCTATCACTTGATTTACACAATTTGATTTGCATAACAAGATACGAAATGTGTGAACTGATCCGCTAGCTTCTAATGTGGGTTGCATCTCTCAGATGTACATCACAACACATCTTGTCAGGTGTCAACGTATATGTAAAAAGATTATGAATTTGAAAGACCACCTATAGTTTGAACTTTAAGGGGGTTCAAACCTAAATTAACACCCGTCCCCATAATTCACACCATGCTCACAAATTATTAAACAACTCAATGCTAGCTTTTAATTCTGAACTGCAGAAACCGACTGCTGATTTTCAAAAAAATATCAAGTACAAATATTATTCTTATTGAAGGATCTGTTGTGAAGGGAACAAATGGTGTATTAAAGGACAAACAACACAATAAAATGATACAAAAATGAATATTTTAGGGTGCAAACCCACTTTGCATTCATAGATTTTATTTTTTTAAACTTCTTAAAAAAAAAAAGGAAATTAAAATACATATTGCAGGCATAGGTGAATCGTTGAGCTGTTTTCATCCATTCACACGCCTCTTTTGCCTCCTGTTCATACATGTGCAGCGGCTACAGTCCTCACAGACAACAACACCGACGACAACAACAAATTCAAACACGCAAGGAGCCGGTCCTATTCTGAGCAAATGCTTGCCACAAAACCTTCAGCCGCAGATAAAATCATTCAGTGTTGCATATTTTGTTATAATGTATTCTGTAGATGGAATATATTGTATTTGTATCTGGTCTCTAATGAGTCCAGGCGAACTGAACACTGCAGGTCTCTTAGGGGATGTTCGGATGAGTTCAGCTGTGTTTTGGAGAGATTCGCCCCTCACAACCTCTCAATGTCTCTGTATTTCTTGCGTAGGATAGAGACCTGGTCTTTGAAGAGGACGGGATCCAGACGCAACTGAGAATGAAGGAGGGGCATGAAGCCAAACCAGCTCGTGAAAGAGTTCATGCAGGACTGACGCTGTGCAAAGTGGTCCGGGTCGGCCCATCGAGACGCCTTGGAGCCCTGAGAGAGAGAGGGAGAGAGAGGTCTGTGTATGGTTCACCAGGCAGATTATAAATGAAAGCAGGAGCATGTTACTGGAATTGGGCAGCACTTTAAAAGACACTCAGACAATCAGAGCGAACACGTTCATTTCACGACTCAGAGAACAGACGGCAGTTTGTTCTTACATTCATGAGAAACACTGTGGAAGGACGTCTAGCTGCTTGTTAAAGAAGCTTACAATGTGCTAATACAGACCTACATGCATCCAATCCCTTGGACATGCAGATGAACACAGACATATTTCAAAGACATTTTGTAACATTCATGAATACTGTTTCATTACATAACTGTAGAGAAACTGAGAAATCACAGACCAAAATTTGACCAATCTAATCAGATTCCCTTCGCAAAGACCCGCCCCCTTTCATTACAGTTGGTACGTCCAACAAGCCATGTCGCTCTCACGCCACACATCATGTTCTCATGCAGTGAAAAATATTTTACGCACCAACAAACAAGACAGAGCAGCATACTTTTGGTATGAAACAACGTCTCAGCTTTCAAATTTTGTAAACTTTAATGTAGCATGACTGATACACTGTAACGCCTCAGTTTAAGTGGCACCTGAATCAATCATCTCGTCCTCTTTACTAGTTATAGCACAAAATAAACATGAATGAACATCAGTAGGTATATTTTTTTTAAATCGCGGAAAGACGTCAATCACACGCCATTTTTTTCCACTGATATTTTCAATCCACTGATGTTAATTTCTCTGGTTTGTTTGTCAGACAAAATGGCAGATTCGATATTATGATTGGTCAAGATCGCCTGTCAATCAAACTCCCGGCGAAGGGAACCATCTGAAAAAAGTGATAAGCAGAAACGTTTAAAAAAAGACTATTCCATAACAGACAATCATAAACAATGCATAAACAATGTTTTGATAAGGCTATTACATATGAGAAATTTGACAGAAAGTACTAAATTTTTATGAAATATTGAGTAAAACAGGTTACATTTTTGAAAGTTGAAACTGGATTTTCCCAAACTGTGATGTCTATATAAGCTAGCCTATGTTATAAGCTCATAACAAAAAAAAACTACATTGTACTTACAGTATTTAAGAGGGTAACAGCTTATTTCTAAAATCATAGCAGTACATTTCTGCCACAAAACAGCTTCAGTAAGGCTGACAATGTTAAATTTAATAATGTGACAAAAATATGTAGCGTTTCGTGGTACTACTTGCTGGAAACGGTAGCTTGTTACTGAAAAAGCTACATTGGTTACAGTTAAACTGCTGTAAAACTACTGAAAAATTAAAGTTACTAAGGTTAACTAAACCAATATTGTACAATACTGTGTAAAGCCATTGCTGGAAGTAAGTAGAGGTGGGGAGAAATCAATATTTCAAATCATTACATTTTTCTCAACTCTGCATTAATAAGAGTTCTGAATCTTTTTGTTGTTACATTTTTTATGAATACTTCGGAAGAAAAAAATGGGTCACACTTTATTTTAGGTGGCCTTAACTACTGTGTACTTACATCAAAAAATATGTACAATGTACTTATTGTGTTCATATTATGGTGTAAGGGATTTAAGGTGTAAGGGATGGCTCAACAGTGAAATTATAAATGTAATTACAGAAATGAATTACAGATGTAATTACATATAGGCATTTTTAAAAATATAAGTACAATGTAAAAACATGTATGTACATAATAAGGGCATTTTACCAAATTATTAATTTAAATGTAAGTACATAGTAGTTAAGGCCACCTAATATAAAGTGGGACCAAAACATTTAATGTCGAATTATGTATTTTTTTCTTTTTTTTCAAAATGGAAGAATAATATAATGCTTGAAGTAAATGAATAAGAAACAATTGAGTAAAAGATCAGAATATGTCACAGTTTTGAATAATTTAAACTTAAAGAACTATAATATCAATATACTTATCATAACATCTCATGACCCAGATATATAATATAATATAATATATTAACAGGTTCCTTATGATTCTTACCCCTATTACTCACTAATCAGCATCTATTAGACTCATGGAAATGAGATACTATTGGAAATAAAGTAAGAATGTACCAGCAAAGTATTAAGAGGAAAGGAGAGGGACAGTGGGCAGAAACAGGGGAGACAGACAGAGAGAAGGATAGTACTGCAACCTTGCTGTCAATCATTAATCTCGCCTTACCATGAAGACATTCATCAAACAGGCCAATACTGCTGAATCAGATCCACACACACTCACAGCCCTGAGGCGCTCCATCCATCACACACTACACAGACGTTTCTGACCTCAATAGAGAATCACTCTGGATACACACTCGTCTATTTACAACCCATACACACACAGACTGATACCTGCTGCATCATGGTCTCCTTGTACTGTTTCTTCTGTGTGACTTTGATTGGCGGGAGTTTGGTCACTGCGGAGATGAGGAAATTCATGAGGATGTCCTCACAGTTGGCCAGCTGGTCCACCATTGACAGCAGAGACGTTGGCAGGTAGTATGTATACAGGTGATGATAATACCTGACCAAAAATGAATGCATAAAGATATTAATTAGAAAAAACAAGGCAATTTTTCTGTAAGTTAAAACTGACCAATACTATTTCGTTCTGAATGCAGCTCAGAAACAATGCCATTAAAGGGACAGTTCACCTAAAAATTAAAACATTAATTTCTCACCCTCATGTTGTTCTAATCCATAAGACCTCTGTTCATCTTTGAAACACATTTCTGTACCTCCATTGAAAGTCCATTCCCCCAAAACATTTGAACTTAAAAAAGTCATGAAAACTTTGTAAAAGTAATCCTTATGCATCCAAATAAAGTGTTTTATTCTAAGTTTACTGAAGAGACTTGTTGTATGTGCATTCATCAATGTTGATATGTGAATAAAAGCATATATTAAAACTATTAATCTAACAAAGCGATCAAGTCACCTCAGAAGACTTGCTCAGTTCACATGGATTTCTTTTCTAGGTTTCATTAAAAACGTGCATTTGTGTTTCGAAGATGAGCGTAAGTCTTATGAGTTTGGAACGACATGATGGTGAGTGAATGATTACACAATGGAATTTTTGGGTGAACTATCCCTTTAACAATCTTGTAATTATCTCATATTTTTCATATATTCTTTTAGGAGAACCAACTTAAACGAGTGCTCCAAGAGCAATCTACGAGTAATACAATGTTCCTCGAGGTGAGACTGAGACTATAGTCACGATATCCAGCACAGACAGAGAGGCCACCCTGCTGTGAGAACCTCAAAAAGACAGATGTTTTAATTTCTGTGAGTGACACCTACTCTCTCACTCGCGCCGTCCTTATTAAACCGAATCTCCTTTCCTGCCTGCAGACGTCTTTTCTGTCATTCTCTTTCCTTCCCTCTCTTTTTTCCCCCTCTCTCTTTGAGGGACAGCCGTCGGAGCGTTCTCTCAGCCCTGCAGGTGGCTTATCTCTCTTCACACGTTTATTTATGTCTTTTTCTCCCGCACACTTTAAGCTGGGGTCACTTTGCAGGTGGTGTGTCAGCTCGCTGACCAGTAGCAAAGCGGTTAATCTGTGTGTTCGGGTGTGTGATGTGTCAGTCTGAAGGTCGCTCTCGTGTGTGTGTGTGTGTGTGTGTGTGTGTGTGTGTGTGTGTGTGTGTTGACTGATGAGTTCAGAGACCTTCAGCTAAAACAAACTGTGAACTCCATCTCACCTGTGCCATTTATCGTTAAAATATGGCCAGTGAAGCTGTCAGACTGAACATTTATTACCTGATTTAATATCAGCCTGTCTCTGAGCGATCTCTATCGCAGTAGGTCTCACATTTGGCTTTTACAAGCAGCTGACACTGACCTCGTACAACCTCTTTCCCAAATTCTGTGAGAGCTGAAAAAAACCTGTGACTGAAGATTCAACAAGCTGTGAATCCCTGCTGTGCTGTTGTTAGGGTGTTGTGGATGGTGTTTCTGTGGTTGCTAAGGTGCTCTAAGTGTTTTTAGAGAGTTGCTAAGGTGCTCTAAATGGTAGCATTGTGTTTTTGTGTTCTTTTGTTTTGAATGTATTTCTTTTTTTCTTTCAAACATTCAACATTCCGACATTTTTCTTTCAAACATTCATGTCATCTCTAGGATGTTGGTTAAAGATGTAGCATAACTAACATTACAGATTCTTACATTTTAACTGCCAGCTAACTTGCTAGGTTTTATTCATGCTATGAGTTCATACAATTATAATGAAATAAAAATGTTATGACTTTTAAATATTTAAAATGTTTAATAAATGGTATTTAATTAAAGTATCTAACCTGTACTTCACTTATCAGCTGAACAAGTGTATTTATTTAAAACTATTTAACCAATTTTACAGAATTATAAGGTAGGTATTAACATACTTTTGCTTTATGTACACACACAGCTAGATTACTTCGAAATTGAATACAAATGACAATACATTTAGTTAGTAATGTAATCAGACTACTATTTGATTAATTTTAGATTTTTTTTTACCTAAGTTTTATCACATTGATTTAAATAGGATACTCTCATACCATATTGATATAAATACAATGAGTAAGATCATATATTCCATTAATTTTAATTAATAACATGAAGTGCATTAAACATTACGTTACTTTCCCCAAAGGTTTCCCAAACTGGGGTTTGTAAATGTAACTGCAGGGGCTTCATAAGTTTAATGCAAATCTAATAATGAATTAAATCATAAAATGGAAAATTTAAATAAGTAATTTTAGTATAATCAATCTAAATAAACACTTACTAAACAAAAAAAATATTGTATTTGTTTACCTTGTCATGTGGCCATTAACCAATGTGAACCGTGCACATGTAAATGTGATACTTAATTATTAAAATATTTATTTGAAAATTTTAGGGTACAGTACTTCAAATAAATATATTAGGTGAAAGACAAACAAGTTTGGGAATGCCTGTGTTATATGCAAATAAGAAAAAAGAGGAATTAGGCAGAATCAATAAATTATTAAAACATTATTGCTATTGTCTGAATAATATTGTAATCATGTAATCAATAAAAAGTAACTGTACTCTGATTCTGAATATTTTTAAATGTAATACAGTATAGTCTCATTACAAATACTTATTTTTTTTGTAATCTGATTACGTAATCCAGATTACATGTAATCAGTTACTACCCAGCTCTGCGTACATATTCTCTACTGCTAAAATAACTTATCCCATATACTGTAGTCTAGTGGTTCTCAGCCAGGGCGCAGGGTTCCACTAGGGGGCTCAGACATCATCCAAGGGGCCCGCAGGATGATTCAAAATGAATAAAACAATGGTTCTCAATCTATTTGACGTATTGTCCAGCACAATATTTAAAGGCCCACCAATATAAGGTAATATACTTCCAGTGCGGTTTTTGCAGATCTAATGTTTACCAACTTTTTATGCGCAGAAACTGGCAGTATTGTTACAAATAATTATTTATTACACCAAAAGTTTAATGTAAATATGAAGGAAAATCTAACTTTTACCACGGTGACCCTAAAGGTTGGAATGAATGCTATAATAACCAGAGTGTGCCAGAGCCAAATGTATCTTTTCATGATGAAAGCTGAATTCACACTGAGATCACTAGAGACAGACAACAGATACATATTTATGTGCTAGGTTTCAGAGAATTTTACTCAGTCTAGCTTTATGTGGAACTTGAGTTATTCTTGATTTATTATATTGAGTTATATTTAACAAGCTGCAGAAACAAATCAGTCTTTTGAGATATCTTTAGAGGGACTTTGGTTCATGCCTCTGCATGATGGTCCAGCTATGAACAATGTTATAAAGTTATTTTTTACAAGTGAATATGTCATGTTCTGGGTCTGGGCATGTCTTAATGGCATGTCTGACTGCTTAGATATTATTCCTTCAACATAACTCACAGAGGATTGCTTTAACAATTGCAAAGGAAGAGGACAATAGTAAGAAAATACAAGCTTTTCGTGAGAACAGACTTAAATTAACAGAATATTTCAAGCAAATAGTATATGAGGTTAATTGTTTCTTTATTGGAACAGATTTGTATACATTTATAATGACTAACTAATGGATCCTCTGCAGTGAATGGGTGCCGTCAGAATGAGAGTCCAAACATTTTGAGTCCAAACATCATAATAATCCACGACTAATTGACGTGACTCCCGTTCATCGATTAACTTCTTATGAAGTGGAAAGTTTTATGATTGTAAGAAACAAATCCATCATCATAGCCATTTTAACCATCACTTCTGGCCAAAATATGAGTCCATAATCCACTTCCTCCAGTCAAAAATGTTGATGTGAGATGACAACTCCATCCCTCATTGTATTATTCACTAAAAAGTCTTTATCGTTCCTCTCAAATGTCATGTGCCCTTCAAGCATTAATAGCATTTGAAGTCAGACCAGGATCTATGGATCTTCACCAATAGTTGAATATTCAGTTAGTGTTATTTTTTGGTTATTGTGTATGTAATGCCCTATGAAGAAGCTAAGCAAGTAAGCAGATTAAAATAAGCAAAGGATTTAGTTTATTTTTGTAAAGGATTAGTAAACTCAGCTAATCAGGTTGTATTAGCTATGGCAAACTGACTACGGATATTTTCAGATGACACACACTTTAATCCACAACTGTTCCTGGGTCTCTGAAACAATTGGACCAAATTAAACAAGAACTGAAAGTTCTTTGCAAAAAGTTTCATACATTTATTTCTGCCTTTCTTTCATTATTTCCTCACTTGCTGATTTTATGGAAACCATGAACTTCAAGTTGAATTTTTTTTTTACATTTATATGAATACGTTCATTAAAACTACACTTCATTAATATTTTGTTTAAGAAAAAATATGTAAGTATTGTGAGTTTCGTGAAATGACAACAGTGAAGCTTTTAACTGCCTTTCCTCTGTCACCAATAAATGACAGACTGGAAATTATTCATGGAGAGTTTTATGGGAAGTGCATGGAATTCCGTCCATATGAATAATTTATTGCGTAACTATTTACGTTGCTCAGCCCTACGAAACATTCTATGATTTTCTCTCAGAAATATTGACAGTTATTTGTTTTGTGTGGATATATTCATACATTCATTATTCATTCATTTGTTCATGAATAAGTGCAAGACTTATTTTTATTAGGCCTCATGCCTCACAATAATTCAGGACCAATCTAAGTTCTGTGCGACTGCCTATAATTAAAATATTAATTGCAAAAGCTTTTTTCAAAGACTTTCAAAAACAACCTGTGATTTCTTCTCTTTTTTTCAATGCAAGAGAAATATAAAGGAAATAATGAAACAAAGGCTATGTATGTCGGAGATAGTGGAAAGGTGCTTATAGTGAATGAAGACTTGATTGTACTATGGCTCTTTGAAGTGTTCGCCCTTTTTACTTATGTCATTGGTTCGCCTTTCTCGTACATCCACAGGCGTGTTTTTGTCAGCATGTAGGAAATACTGCTGCTGCAGTTGCACATATATGAAATAACCCCCATGTATAACATGCATGAAATCACCTCATAGCAGATCTATACAGGTGGAGCTGGGGAAGGTGGAGGGTTTCTGAAGCACACTGCAACTGCTACAGCAAGCACTAGCCGAGTATTTGAATGTTGAGCAGCAAGCTCATAGGCTGCTGATGTGAAAAGAAAGCTGCGCCATATGAATAATGATGTGATTATATCAGATTGAGTTGGAACCTACCAGCTTGAGCCATTTAGAGTTTCATGACAGAACTTTGTATTTAATTAAAAATCAATTTATAACAATTAAGCGCTACAGATATTCTGCCACCCTGTGGCTAGGCATGGAATTTAATGCTTACTGTTAGCACATGCTAATTGTTAGCCGGCAATGTTTTGTTGATAAAAGAAAAATAGGTAGAATAGAATAGAAAAAATGCTGCAAAAACCTCTTAAGGTTAGTTTTGTGTTGTCTGGAGATTACCTGTGGTAGAACGCAGCTCCTGTGAGCACCATGGAGTATTCATTGGTCCATTTAGAGGTATAACCCCACCTCCCCTTCCCACTGTCCCAGTAATGGCTGCGTGCTGGGTAGCCTACAATCCGATCTGGAAAACTTTGCCAAACGATGAAGGCGAAATCCACCTGCAAACCCAGAGAAGATTTTGATTACATAACTATTTCAGAAGGTGAGTACAATAAAAGACAGATTATTATTTTTGGTTAAACTATTCATTTAAGAACAAAGTCATTATGTTCTTTTTCATTATCTCTTCAGACTACAGATAAAACCAAAGCGAACACCCTGCTTAAGAAACTCAGCAGAGGGGATTAAAGAAGTAGAATTAACAAAAGCAACATTAGCTCTTTTGATAGTCTGTTAAAAGAACTGACATGGGCTGACTTTCACTGAGATAAATTATCAAAGGAGCCAATGAGAGCTAAAAGAGAACAAGCCTTTTCTAGCTCGGCTCTTTATTTAGCCTTGGATTTTCTAATGCCTTCAGACATGCTTCAGCGTCAACACAACTGACTTGTCTGCATGCATGGGGGATGAGAGCAGTTCTTGATCTGTCAAAGTTAGCGTGCGCACATTAAAAAATGAACCCGCAAATCAGAGGAAAATGTTGCAAGCGTCCCCCTTAATGTTACAATAGATTAATCGCTGTGTTAGCAGCGGTCTCGGAGCCAGATTTATAACATCATGCAAATAACGTGGCCTTAAGGAATTATAGCTTTAAGTCGCATCACTCCAGCAATGCATTGTGGGTGACACACTGAAATTCGCTTCATTCATTATGTGTACCGGACCTTGATTTTGGATCTGAGTGAGTGGGAAAGATGAATGGCAAGAGGAGTCACGAATGCTTGGTCTGAGATGAACAGAACTCACAAATGGCTCACAAATGAGTTTAACTAATTATCTAGCTCTTATTACCAGCAGTGTGTTAAAAGGAGAATCTGAAGTGTTCACTGTGCAAAATTAAAGTGCAGTCCATGAAATTTTGGTGGAATGTCGAAGGTAAAAAAGGTCCATTGGCAATACTTTGAATTCATTGGAAGTAATTCTTAATTAATAGCCACAATATCTGTTTTTACTGCATGTCACGAGTGAGGCTCTGTAGATTTATGTTGCTTGTCGCTGAAAATTTGCATGACCAATTTGAAGATGACACAAAATCAGTCTCTGAAATTCTCAGTATGTTGTGGTAATATGTTTATATGAATTTACAATGAAGAGATATATATAAAAAAACATAGCATTTACACTGCAGGATGGCAACAAAATATGATGCGACAAAACTAGAATGTTTTCTTAAATAAAAAACATACTTCGATTTAAGCATTAAAGCATTAAAATTATGTATTTTGACAGTGTTGAGAAGGTATATACTTTTAAGATTGTAGTGAAATATCCCAACACTGGGACATCTTGGATTTTTGGGACTATGAAACTATGGCTTTCTAAGATACAAGCTACTTTTTTTTTACTTATTTGCACAGTCGAACTCTCAGCCTTTCATAGTATGATAGCCTGATGGGAAAATACAGGTGCTTGACAAATGCGCACTAGAAAGATTCATCCTTGTCCAGTGTCTGCGCTTTTTCTCTCCAGAAGATATGAAAAATGAATTAGTGCAAAACCCACCCCAATAGACAAGCAAACAATTGTGCAGATTACGATTTTTTTTAATGCACACTTTAATGCATAGCTTAGTGTATGCGTAAAAGCCAAAGTATAAATTAATTGTAAGCAGACAAACTGATTAAAGGAAATTATCTGTGCAATTAGTCAAATGGCATTCAAGGTTCAGATCATTGGATTAAAAAAAAAAAAACACGGAAAGGACGGCAGAATTCCATTGTGGGGATCATGCACCAGCCAAGCAACTGCCATTAAGATGAATGGGAATGCTAACCTCCTTGGCAAGCACACGTTTATAGGGTCAGATGTGCAATAAAGATAAATGGGAAAACAAATACACGATAGATGAAGATACAAATGAACCTGCAGAAACATGCACAAATATTAGATTAATGCTGTAATTTACTATAACAATTATTACCCTTTGTGGTCAATTCTTCAGGCCATTAACTGCAGCACAGACATCATAACCCATGGGCTCTGCTGTGCTGCTGTTATGCCACACATGTGCCTACAGTCTAATGATGCTTGGCGCACAGAAAAAAAAAACTCAACCCCTATATTACATTTCCCATTTTAATAAGCCAGTTAATGAGTCGAAACAATGCAATTATCAATTCTGTGGAGCCATAGCACCGTACAGTCTTAACAAAATGGAAACTACTTCTAAAAATGCCATATTCTCACATTCTCATGACTTTTCAATTAAAACCCTCTCAAATGCTTAAAGGGCAATTACTGGGGCAGATTACTGTGCTGGATTTGTTTAAAGCCACAAGAGCTTTCTCACCGAAACTGAGACTTATTAAACTTTTGTAATACGGGCTCTGTAATCTTGTAGCGCTATAAAAGTTAAGTGGATATTCTGGCCAGGCAGAGGTAAAGATGTACTGGGTGCAGTTAATAAAACATCAGTATGATGAATTATGAATAGCAGGTTTCAAACACATGCTGAGCTATGCCATACATAATAAACTTGAGAAATTAGAAGCGTTCCAGCCATTTGATTGCACGTATTCTCACTGCTTGTGACATTTGAAATATTATTCTGAACCAGATTATAATTTACAAAGTACATCGCAGTACAGCCAGTGCACTTTAAAAAAGGTAGTAAATTTCACAAGCAATTACACAGAATGTCATGTAACATTGAATTAAACATTAAATTGTGAAGTAGAAAACCTCAAATTATATTTTCTTAGAAAAACATCTTATGTTTTTACACACTGGCAATACTCCAACAACACTGAAGTGTATTTTTCTTTACTCAAACTTTATGGAATCATGATAGCGTCAGACAAATGTAAGAGGAAAGAGATCAGTCTTTGGGATTTAATTGGTTTTGCTGACTTATACTGCTGAATGGTGTGGCTTTTTAAAACTTGCACCATCAAAGAGGATCAACAAAATCTTTCAAGATCCGACTGCAAAGGAGTTAGCAGTACATTCCATAACCAGATTAATTCCCACATTGTTTTTTTCTCCCACCCCTGCCAGGGTATTTACAAACAAGCTTCATAGTCCAATAGGCTCGGCCAGGAAAGCTGCCGAAAATGTGTTTCTTTTGTTTTTAACACCCTTAACCCTGTAAACTGTTGGAGAATTGCATTGGCAGCAAATCCTTCCTGGCACTTGGATCATCTCTGCCTTAATCAAACTTAGACCTACGACACCCTAATCATCAAAGCCCCTGTATGCTCGGAGAATAAATAAATCCCAGAATTCTTCACATTGCCTGAAACATCTTTGCCAGATGGTTCAGCCATGTTTTGTGAATTGGCACTGCAGCCACACAGATTTGCATATCGCAGCTCGAGGAAAGATAGTTGATCACTACACATTCATAATCCTTTTAAATAATAATTACTCCAGATTTGTCCAATTTACTGGGAAACTGGAATTTCATTCAGGTCTTTGAAACATTAACTATTCATCTAAAATTCTAAGGACGTAGTTCACTAAACATTGCGCCACTTTTGAGGATGGTACTTTATGTCAGTGCGAATACCTGCATCTTATTCATTAACCGTTGTAATTTAGTTTAGTGGGTGTGTCATCCTCAGCATACACTAAACTGAGCCTCTCGCTGAGTTTCACATGCTGTGATGATAGCGTTAGATGTGTTCCTGATATTGGTCATAGTGGTTGATTGACAGGTGAGGGTGTGTGTGTGTGTGTGTGTGTGTGTGTGTGTGTGTGTGTGTGTGTGTGTGTGTGTGTGTGTGTTTGCAGTATGATGGGATATCATGCATCTCTGATGAGTGTGGTCTCAGTGATCAGCTACTTTGAATGTAAATTAGGTTCATTACAGACTATGTTTCTTTTACAAAAAAGTGGCTGATGAAGTTCGCATTGCGCTATTACCAACACATAATTTCTAGGTGTGAATACACTGTCTAGTGTGTGTAAGTAAGCTTAAGTAAGACTTGTACCAAGTGAATTTGTGCAAAATTTGTTGTGTGTGTGTCTTGTGTGATTTCTGCTGACTGAGTACACGTATCTCACAGAAGTGAGTACACCCTTACATTTTTGTAAATATTTTATTATAACTTTTACAGTATCTCACACAAAGTACACCCCTTACATTTTTGACACTTTCTACAATGTAAAGCAGTGTGTACAGCTTGTATAACAGTGTAAATTTGCTGTCCCCTCAATATAACTCAACACACAGCCATTAATGTCTAAACCGCTGACCACAAAAGTGAGTACACCCCTAAGTGAAAATGCCCAAATTGGGCCCAATAAGCCATTTTCTCTCCCCGGTGTCATGTGACTCGTTAGTGTTAGAAGGTCTCAGGTGTGAATGGGGAGCAGGTGTGTTAAATTTAGTCTTATCGCTCTCACTCTCTCATACTGGTCACTGGAAGTTCAACATGGCACCTCATGGCAGAGAACTCTCTGAGGATCTGAAAAAAAGAATTGCTGCTCTACATAAAGATGGCGTAGGCTATAAGAAGATTGTCAAGACCCTGAAACTGAGCTGCAGCACGGTGGCCAAGACCATACAGTGGTTTAACAGGACAGGTTCCACTCAGAACAGGCCTCGCCATAGTCGACCAAAGAAGTTGAGTGCACGTGCTCAGTGTCATATCCAGAGTGTTTGGGAAATAGATGTATGCGTGCTGCCAGCATTGCTACAGAGGTTGAAGGGGTGGGGGGTCAGCCTGTCAGTGCTCAGACCATACGCCGCACACTGCATCAAATTGGTCTGCATGGCTGTCATCCCAGAGGGAAGCCTCTTCTAGAGATGATGCACAAGAAATCCTGCAAACAGTTTGCTGAAGACAAGCAGACTAAGGGCATGGATTACTGGAACCATGTCCAGTAATCTGATGAGACCAAGATAAACTTATTTGGTTCAGATGGTGTCAAGCGTGTGTGTCGGCAACCAGGTGAGGAGTACAAAGACAAGTGTGTCTTGCCTACAGTCAAGCATGGTGGTGGGAGTGTCATGGTCTGGGGCTGCATGAGTGCTGCCGGCACTGGGGAGCTACACTTCATTGAGGGAACCATGAATGCCAACATGTCTGAAGCAGAGCACGATCCCCTCCCTTCGGAGACTGGGCCGCAGGGCAGTATTCCAACATGATAACGACCACTGCCTTGCTAAAGAAGCTGAGGCTAAAGGTGATGGGCTGGCCAAGCATGTCTCCAGACCTAAACCCTATTGAGTATATTTGGGGCATCCTCAAACAGAAGATGGAGGAGCGCAAGGTCTTTAACATCCACCAGCTAGTCTGTTTCTTTGTTATTCCGAGGTCACCGTAGCCACCCGATCCGGTCCGTATCCAGCCCAGATGGTCACTGCAGTCACCAGATCCAGTCCGTATTCAGATCAGATGTTGGATCAGCACCTAGAGACAACCTCTACAGCCCTACAGCCCTGAACGTCAGCTGAGTCCAGGACACCTAGATGAGCCCCAGAGACAGTTCCCCAGTGAGGACCCCGTCACCTAGAGTCTAGGTCCTAGACAGCCATTGGGAAAAGACCACTGGAACCAGTTGAGCCCTTACAATCTGATTTTGCTGCAGTTGGAACAAACTGCTGTTTCATCTGGCCAGAGGGGAACTGGCTCCTTGACTGAGCCTGGTTTCTCCCAAAGTTTTTTTTTTCCATTCTGTCAACGATGGAGTTTTGGTTCTTTGCTGCTGTCACCTCTGGCTTGCTTAGTTGGGGACACTTCATTTCCAGCGATATCGTCGACTTGATTGCACAGATACTATTTAAACAGAACTGAGCTGGACAATGCCATCACTGAATTCAATAATGAAATGCCTTCAGCTGAAAACTGAGTGTTTAAACTTGTAATTTTACATTATCGACACACTATTTTCCTATTTGATATTGTGCAGTTGCTTTGACACAATTTTTATTGTTAAAAGCGCTATATAAATAAAGGTGACTTGACTTGGAAGAGGACTCCAGTGGCAACCTGTGAAGCTCTGGTGAACTCCATGCCCAAGAGGTTTGAGACATTTTAAAAATAATACAATAAAATAATGGTGGCCACACAAAATATTGACACTTTGGGCCCAAATTGGAAATTTTCACTTAGGGGTGTACTCACTTTTGTGGCCAGTGGTTTAGACATTAATGCCTGTGTGTTGAGTATTTTGAGGGGACAGCAAATGTACACTGTTATACAAGCTGTACACTCACTACTTTACACAGTAGCAAAGTGTCATTTCTTCAGTGTTGTCACATGAAAATATCTGATAAAATATTTACAAAAATGTGAGGGGTGAACTCACTTCTGTGAGATACTGTATATAGGCTAAAGTTAAATGAAAAAAATGAGTTGTTCAATTTTGCAAGAAAGAAATGGTAGAATGTACTGAAGAAGTGTTAACAGTAAAACTTTGTTCGAGGAGCTTTTTGACACAGTCAACATTTAAATATCAAAAATTAAATATCCAAGAAACACCTTATAAATCACCATCAATAAATAACATTAAATATTTGCATATATTTTTTGCATTTTCTTTCTTTAAAAGGGGTGCCTGAAAAAAAATCATCATAGAATAATCATTACAATTATTATTTTTTGTATATTATAAGAAAAAAGTGACAAAAAAATATACAACTATTAATAATAATTACAAAATATTTTTCCCTTTCTGTCATGTCATTGTTCTCATCAAGGTTACTTTTTGAAAATACGAAAAGCATGGAAAATATTTCCAAGGTCAATTGAAAAAGAGGCTGTACCTGAAAAACATAATTAAAGGTAGCCTATAATGTATTTAAAGCAATCAGCTGTCTTGAGATGCTTTTTACACCATTTTATAAGTCAGAAATTCTAAAATAAAATGAAATGCCATCCCAACTCCTAAGCAGGTGTGTAGGAATAAACAGAAGCAAACAGTCAAGCAAAAATATATGAATCCCACACACTGCTATAGCTTGAAAATCATATTTCAATGCAACGTTTCAGGCATGCAACCTTCATTCGGCATTGTTTTCAAACAGGAAGTTTAACACACACAAATTTAAAATACAAAGCAGCCAATGAAAGCACCATTACAACGAATAATAGCCAATAAGGGCAAAAAAGTGACCAAAAGTCAGAATTCCACATATTTTGAGAAAGACACAAGCTGCCTCTCACCAGGATCAGTATATGGATACCAACATCCGATTAGAGATGTCCTCTTGCTTTTTCTCCCTCCATATCTCTCTCTGTCTAGCATATATTATTGTCTGATTAAATTATACAGCTGAGAGCAATTAAAAATGAGCCCAGCAGGCTGCTGATGCTGCAGTGTGCAAATATCATCTCTTCTCTCAGGGAAAATGAAGACGGAGAATTGACATTAACAAAGTGCAGAACAAACACAAAATAAGCCAGAAACGGACAATACATGCAGCATCTCAAATACCACTGAATAAAAGAGACAAAATAATTAGGTAAAAAAGGACAGGACAAATGAAGTAGACTGGGAGAGCGAAAGTTTGTTTGTGAGTGAGAATGAGACCATTGAAGTATTGCAATATTAGCTTAGCAAAATGCTAAAATCAAACTCTTTTGAAATTAGTTGTGTGTTTTCTTTGCACTTTATGTGAGAAGTGCTATTTCAAAATGACAATTTGTTAGAAATGTAATAATACTTTTCTATACAATGTAAATTTTGTCACTTGACGAAGGATTGAGATTTTGAATGATAAAACAAAATAATAGCCTTCTATAGGCCTATGGTATTCCTTACCATTTCAAATGCAGTGACATTTATTATGATGAATGAATGTGTGATCTCTCACCTCATTGGTGGACAGAACCGAGTCCTCATCCAGGCTGAGAACTGCATCAGTTTTGATAGCTTGATGAGGGAAAAAACGTCCACTCATCGTCTGAAGGGAAATAAGAAGTGACATCAGTGATCCACAGATTTTCAGCACATAATGTGGTTGAAATGTGTTAATTTACACCATTATTTTTGGATTAGCATTTTTTTTTTTACATTGTTCAGAAATTACAATGTATTTATTATTGAAACTTAACTTTGACACATCCTTGTCTATCATCGCCTACATTGCTTGTGACATCTGTTTGTGTCTTATCGGTTCATCAAGTCAAAGTCACAATAGTTGAACATCTGCCAAAGTACAATATGGTAATTTACACCTTGCAGTAGGAAAAATGACATTAAATAAAATATTAATAGGGTGTAGTGAAACTTCAATGCCATTTGAGGTCATTGATCATCCACTTTAATGATGGATTGCTGAATTGTGTATTATGTCCGTACACCAGTGCCAATTCATGTGTTTGCAGTCTCTCAGGGTGCGAAAGACAATTCCATAAGCCATTTGGCCCCAGAAATGACAATTTTCTGGAAGATTGTATAGTTACAGCCTAGTATACACTATAGTATATAGCTTAGTTTCATACCCATAGACTACTGACTGTCCATATGATGCAAATTTCCGGGGTCGGGGACAAAAGTTTTTATGTACAAAGAAACAAAGTCTTGCAAGGTATACAAAGTTATTATGATGAACACATCTGAGAAGAAACTAGTTAGTAGATTTGCCAATGAATATAATCTTTTATTTTCAGAGTTTTGTTTGAGGTAAATAAACAATATGTACACTACTGCAGCACAACTGTAAATCCTACTAATGTTTTCAGAGTAACGTCAATAAAATAATCAGTACTCATTATAGTTGGACGGATATTCTGACTACAAAGTCAAAACACATTTCTGCTCCTTTTTTCAGAGCTTACCCAACACAGTTCCAACTGTAGCCTGATCATGTTGACATCTGCCTAATTTATTGTCAGATATTGTAGAGTTAGGTTTAGAATGTACGCCCTTTGACATCAACAACGTAAGATCATATTGACCTGCACCTATTTTTGAGATCTAATCGAATGACTTTGCCAGACAGTCAGCAGTACTGAGAAAAGGTTATTTATCACAGCACATGGGGTTGTCAACAGAGCGTTGGATTTGGTCTTCAAATATCTTACAGATTTTTTCGGAAGGTCCTGTTTATACTGCCAAGCCGTTAAGAGGTTGACTGGCCACAGAACACTGACATGTTTAGCGAACATTGTAACTTTGTGATATCAGTGATAGAGAGAAGGGGGGCTGTTTTTACCCATCATTCCTTCTGTGATTAGCCATTCATCACTGCCACAGCACTGCAGAGAGATGATGACATAACACAGTGTACAAAGTCTTCTTCCACATATAAAAAACTGACAAGTTATGTCTACAAATGTTAGGTTCTGTCGACAAATGTTAGATTGTGCCAACATGTGCCAACAATGTTAGATCAAATCTCCACAACAAGAATACTGTATTCATTCTCGTTTTCAGGTCCCTTCAGAGGATATCTGTATAATGTATAATGTAATCGAAAACCAATCAGCAAAGTTTTGTCTGATACCCAAAACCAGCTGACAGCAAGTTTTGTAAAATTCTGTCATCATTTACTCACCCCATGCTATTTCATGACTTTCTTTTTTTCTGAGGAACACAAAAGAAGATTTAAAAAAAATGTTGGTAACAGTTTCGGTTTTACTTCCATTGTATGGACGGCCATTACTTTTCACACTTTACATGTTACCCTTGGGAAATATCGTCAGGAAACACAGGGTTAGCTTTCACTGTTAAGTTGATGATACTATTGAAATATTACTCTATATTTCTTCACGGCCCGGTGAAACGCACCAAATTGAGAAACTTATGGAATGCATAGTCGATATAAAAAACTGGATGACGAGTAATTTCTTACTTCTAAATTCTGAAAAAACAGAGGTGTTAATTACCTAAAAAGTAATAACCTAGAACACTGCCTAACACTTAATGGCTGCACTCTCGATTCTTCATCATCAGTCAGGAACCTAAGTGTGCTATTTGATAGCAAACTCTCCTTTGACAGCCACATTTCTAGCATTTGGAAAACTGCATTTTTTAATCTTAAAATATATCTAGACTGAGACCTATGCTCTCAATGTCAAATTCAGAAATGTTAATTCATGCGTTCATGACCTCAAGGTTAGATGATGCTTTATTGGGTGGATGTTCTGCACACTTAATAAACAAACTACAGATAGTTCAAAATGCAGCAGCTAGAGTTCTTACTAGAACCAGGAAGTATGACCACATTAGCCCGGTTCTGTCAACACTGCACTGGCTCCCTATTAAACATCGTATAGATTTTAAAATCTTGTTAATTACTTATAAAGCCCTGAATGGTTTAGCTCCTCAGTACTTGAGCGAGCTCTTAACGCATTATAGTCCTCCACGTCCACTGCATTCTCAAAACTCTGGCCATTTGATAATACATAGAATATCAAAATCAACTGCCGGGGGCAGATATTTTTTCTATTTAGCACCCAAATTCTGGAACAATCTACCTAACACAGTTCGGTAGGCAGACACACTCTGTCAGTTTAAATTTAGATTAAAGACCCATCTCTTTAACCTGGCGTACACTTAACACACTAATACGCTTCTAATATTCAAATCCGTTAAAGGATTGTTAGGCTGCATTAATTAGGTCAACCGGAACCAGGAACACTTCCCATAAAACACGATGTACTTGTTACATCGTAAGAAGATTGACATCTACGCTAATATTAGTCTGTTTCTTTCTTATTCCGAGGTCACCTTAGCCACCCGATCCGGTCCTTATCCAGCCCAGATGGTCACTGCAGTCAACAGATCCAGTCCGTATCCAGATCAGATGATGGATCAGCACCTAGAGACGACCTCTACAGCTCTGAACATCAGCGGAGACCAGGACAACTAGATGAGCTCCAGAGACAGATCTCCAGTGAGGACCCCGTCACCTAGACAGCCATCGAGAAAAGACCACTGGAACCAGTTGAGCCCTTACAATCTGACTCTGCTGCAGTTGGAACAAACTACTGGTTCGTCTGGCCAGAGGAGAACTGGTCCCCCGACTGAGCCTGGTTTCTCCCAAGGTTTTTTCTCCGTTCTGTCACCGATGGAGTTTTGGTTCCTTGCCGCTGTCTCCTTTAGCTTGCTTAGTTGAGGACACCTCGTTTCCAGCGATATCATCGACTTGATTGCACAGATACTATTTAAACTGAACTGAGCTGGATGATGCCATCACAAAATTCAATAATGAAATGCCTGAAAATGTAACTGAAAATTTAGTGTTAAATCTTGTCATTTTACATTATTGACACACTATTTTCCTATTTGATATTGTGCAGTTGCTTTGTTACAATTTGTATTGTTAAAAGCGCTATATAAATAAAGGTGACTTGACTTGACTATGGACAATCAGTTCTCAAAATATACCATATAGACAAAAGTATTGGGGAATTAAACCAAATTATAAATTGTATTTTAAATACACAGACATAATATTAGTTCCCCATTTTCAGCTATAACAACTTTAACTCTTCTGGAAAAGGCTTTCCATAAGATGTTGGAGCATTTCTGTTGGTATTGTTTGCCCATTCATCCAGCAGAGCATTTGTGAGGTCAGGCACTGGTGTTGGTCGAGAAGGTCTGGCTCACAATCTCTTTGTGCACTGGGGTACAGTAATGCTGGAATAGAAAATGGCCTTCTCCAAGCTGTTCCCACAACATTGGAAGCTCGTCATTCTCCAAAATGTCTGGGTATGCTGAAGCATTAAGATTTCCATTCACTGGAAGTAAAAGGCCTTTTCCAGCCCCTGAAAATCATCCCATACCATTATCCTTCCTTAATCAAACTTTACAGTTGGCACATTGCAGTCAGGCACGTAATGCCAAACCCAGACTCGACCATCAGACTGCAAAACAGAGAAGAGTGCTTTGCCACTTTATAGAACAGGTTTCCACTGCTCGAGAGTTCAGTTGTCGCGTGCTTTACATTAATTAATGAAGAGGTGTATCCGAATACTTTTTCTTTTATGTTCCACAAGAAGAAAGTCATATAGATTTGGAATTAAATAATGGTGAGTAAATGATAGCAGAATTTTTAGTAAATGCCGAAACGGAATTAAAGTCAAGGGGAATTGCTGCTTGCATAATATTTGACTTCCATATTTTGACATATTTCAGAGTGAAACAGAATTTTAAACAGAAAAAAAGTAAAGCAGGAATTCATCCATCTGTCATGTGTTTTTCAGTTTAGGTATTCAACTTATTTTTCACGTAAGCGCGGGCACCGCCATTTTCGAACTATAATGTGTCAGATTTCCGGTAAAGCACTTCCGCTGATAGTAGTTGTATTGTGATTCCGTAGTTTTGCGTTCACTGTGCAGATTTTACAGGCTTATTTTTAGTTTACTTTTAATATGGACCACAGAAAGACTGGCGTACCTTATGCGTAGTTAGGGGGTGTCATAATAGCTAATTCAAGCATTAAAAAAATACCTGCAAGACATTTGTTTTGACCATTTGTTTTGACCATAATCCACGCACCGCAGCTGAATGTGGATGTGGGGCACCTTATGATTTGCACGCCCCTCCGAAGGGAGTAGAAGCTCGTCGGCTTTGGTTAAAAGCCTTAAACTTAAAGAAACCACCGAAATGTCCGTATGTTTGCTCTTTCCACTTCGTTGATGGCAGACCCACGGAAAATCATCCATTCACCGAGAAACGATGCTCCATTGAAGACTCCGAGGCGACGTCTCGTCAGGATATATCCACAAACAGGTATGTTACAGCTTCTTGTTAAGTAACGTGCTCTAACAAAAGACATTGTTTAAACTATTTCTTTATCGATGACACTCCTATTGTGCTTGAAAAAATATTTAGTGATAAGCTGAAGTTGTAGAGAACAGTAGAAAACTGTTACAAAAAGCACATAGAGGGATAGGTAAAATTAAAATGCTGTCATTTACTTACTCTCGAGTTGTTCCAAACCTGTTTAATTTATTTTTGCTGCTGAACACAAAGGAAGATATTTCGAAGAATGTTTGTAACCAAGCAAATCTTGGGTCCCATTCACTTCCATATTAGTAAGAAATAATAGTAAGAAATAGTTTGTATATTAACATTATTCCAAATATCCTCCTTTGTGTTCAGTAGAACAAAGACATTTATACAGGTTTAGAACCACTCGAGGCTGAGAGGTTGACTAAATGATGAAAATGTTCATTTTTGGGTGAACTATCCCTTAAAGCCAGGTACTGTGATTGTATTGAATAAAAATTCCACTGTAGTATGACTGGAACACCATGGTGCCATGTACAAAATACCTTTGCTACTTTTTTGTAATACTTTTTATAAATGGTGGTAGAGAATTTATCAGTTTCTCCTGAGCATCTGACTGACTTCAATGTTGTGTTTTGCAGATGATCAACAAGGTGACCATGAGACCGTTGCAGCTGCCCCTTCAGTACAGTGATGCCTGCACTCAGTGGGAGGTCCAGGCATTGACAGACCACACTTATGCCTCAGGGGATAAAATAATGTTACACAAGGCAACACAGTTCCACAGTGAAGATCCCTTCGCCCTTGCCAATTTCAAGAATGACACTAGCTCTGTATTGTACACTGGCTTCACCCTTAGTGACTTTAAAGAACATGTTAAATATGTCCAGCAATTCTACACTTTCAGTTTTAAGATGCACATAATGAAGATCAAATTCTGATGACCTTGATGAAGCTGAGTTACTGAAGCTCTGTATTACAAGGAGATCTTGCTGAACGCTTTGATGTGTCCCAGATTGTAGTGAGCCGAATTATCTCCTACTGGTTTGATACAATGGAGGAGCACACGAGAGTCTACATTCCATGGCATTTTATATGAAATTTAGAATGGTGTAGTAATTTTGGATACATTGTGTAGTTGTTTGGAATTATTCAGTGACCATTAAATATACTGACCATTAAATATACTGTTTTTACACAAATATCTTCAAGATCTTATAATACTAATTTCTCCTTATATATGCACACACACAAACACACAATTAAAATGTCAAGATGCAGTTTATTTTTATTTATTTTTTTCCACTGAAAATGATAGTTTAGCAATGCTAGGTAAATAATCGGCAATTTGTCACTTTTTTCCAAATCAAGGAACAAATGGAAAACATTCTGAATAGGGGTGTCAAACGATTAATTGCATCCAAAATAAAAAGCTATATAAATAATATACTATATATATATATATATTATATATATATATATATATATATATAATAAAAAGTACACACATATATTTTAGTTATTTATAACTTTTAATTTGGATGCAATTAATCAGCCCTAATTCTGCACAGTATATTAATCACTTTACGGGTAAGGACAAAACAATATTTCATTTTTACTACTTTAAAACTATCAACAAATGCTTTCACAGATGAAAGAGAAAAATGAGACATTAGTCATTTACCTAACTCCTCAATGCAATCACATAACAGTACTGGGATTCACGTCTGCTTTTAAAAACACAAATTATCTTTCTGTTTCATGTACCAGCACACGACCGATTTTCCGCTGTGCAGGTAGGCTTACTGATATGCCTCAGTGCTTTTATAATTCCGTATACTCCAAGCGACAAAATGAAATAATTAAAAATGTCCTCATAAGTTATGGCAGGCTACTTCTTCATTTCATCCTCCCACTGTTATACACCGCGGGTGTGGTAAATATTTACCATCACAGTATTTAATAGTGTTCTGTGTGTGCTCCCACCACATCGCTCCTCACGCTCCTTACCTACCGGCTAGCGAAACGGAAGTTTAACACATTATAAGGAAGTACGTCATCGTATTTACTTCCGCGTTGCAAAATAAGGTGAATAGTTTCATGTTTTTTATATCTTTATTTTGCCATATATCTTATATTTTGAAGTTTCCTGTCACCCACATTCCTGCTTCCTGTCTTGACTGTTTTCAGGTGTTTTTGTTTGAGGGTTAGTGTGTGTGAGTGTTTGTGGCTTTTATTTTAATGTAACTTGTGAATTTTTTATGGGACATCTCTTGTACCAATTTAAGTCAGTGTCATGTTTGATTTATTCAAACATGACATAAAACATAAAACAATGTTTTGTTTTGGATTCTGTATCTTTTTCAGTCATCAAATAAATCTGCATTTATAATCCCTACCTCAACTTGCATGAGTGGATAAATGTTGAATCAATAAAAGTATAAGTATAAGCATAACAAAACGGTCAATTGCTAGTTTTCTTGAACAATGCCTGAATAGCTGTATGTTCATTGGTTAACAATAGCCAATACGCTGTATGGCCATAGTGACATCAACAGAAAGGAAAAGCCTTCTCAGTGGCAGTCCAAGTTATTAGTCTTGGTCTGAATCTGGCCTTGAAAGGTCTAATCCTACTCTAGTTCTTGACTCACACTCACATAACCCGCTGTGAGTCCAACTGTTTTTAATTAACAGTGCAGTAGAAATGAACTTTTCTGATACCATTTAGCAGTAGCTAAATGTGTTTCCCACAATCGATCCTCCGTACCATTAGGACTACACTGTTTTAATCCATTACAGTAAATGGAGGCTACAGGGGAGGTTCAACCCTAATTACAGTATTGACTCTTCATTAATACCTCTGAATAATTAATAAAACTGTTCATGTGAAAGCAGTCAGATTTTTTTAATCAAAATAACTCTACCAGGACCCCTGGTCCAGGGATGCATTCTCATTAGCATAACAAGCTTTGAACCACCAGAGGGGACAGATTCAGGGAATATAATACATTGACTGCTGAGATCTTAAATGTGTACAAACCATGTAAATCATTAAAGCATAGAATTATCTAGTAAATGTGATATTAAACTGTTTAAAATCCATCTTCCTTCAGATGAGAACAATAAGGCATGTAAAACATACTTTGTATAGTGAATTTAAAAGATGCCCTGCCTTTTTGACTTACATTTTATGTGCATTATAAAAAATGCATTATTATAGGTGACAGATGCTGGGACTGCAGTATGTAATATATGCATATCACTGCATTTACTGTATCATTCTGAGTCTTCTCTCATATATGTAGGGTTCTGGAAAGGACTATGTAGTTATCTGGGAGGCCAGCTGTATTTATTGACACATGGCTCCTTCCTCTGATATCACTCCTTTTCCCTCAAGACACGCTTTATTTAACTGTAAAGCTCGCATAATCTTCCACAGGGACTGTCTGCCCTTTACTGTCTCTCTCTGTTTCCTCGCCTCTTCTCTTGCATTATATATATTTTAGAGACAATTCAAAATTACATATGTTTAAAAATAGACTAGCAGTTTTGTTGAATCCCTGAGACATTAGGTTGGTTTCAGGTTCACCTGACCCCGATTAGATACGCTTCTTACGGGGCCTTTACATAAGACATGTTAAAAACAGCTGGGTGGAGTTCAGTAGAATGGAATATGGAACACAATGGACAATTTTGGGACACATTTTTAAAGCGTTTTCTAAATGTAGTGCTTATGACATACAAAAAAAAGTTGTGACACTAAAGACTCCACAGCATGGCAGTAGTGCTTTAAGACAGTGCGCTCCCAGGGTTTTACAATGCAAACAGTTGAAGCACACCATTTAGCATGCTAATTTAAGCACTGCCGCTAAGGAAAACAATGCTAAAATCCAGTTTAGCCAGTAGCTTGCTTCACTGGTCTACTTCTGTGCTATGTGTATTTAAATGAAGTCATTATGATGCAAATACACCTTCTTTCTATGTAAATATATTTATGTTATATTTAAGTCGGAGTAAAAGTCCTTCTAACGGAGCATGACTACCAATAACAGCAACAAACTACTTCCAACAAGTAGTGCAACCAAACAACCTGTGGAAATATTTACAAAAAACATACTCACCTACGTAAATGTAGCTGTCACAAATCCGGAATATGAACTTCCATTCACTCACCACCAGAGGTCACCCGCTCACCACATGTACTCTTGCACTACACTACGGTTACATCTCACCTCGGACTACAGTTCCCATCACCCACTGCACTGATGACACACACAGCTGATCGCACTGATTACACAGCTGATTCCCATCACACACCCTAATTAAGCCTTGGACTTCCTCTTCATCTTTGCCGAGTATTGTTTAGCATTTATCACAGTCCTAGCTGATAGCTACTTTACGGAGCCGTTCCGTGTTTTCATAGTCTTAAGGTCATTGCACACTGAGTCTGAAATTTTAGCGTGGGTTTTGCCATATTTTTTAATTCCTCATCTTTTCCTATTAAAATGCATGCTTCGGATGCAAAAACGCAGAAATCGATCCTGATCCAAATTTTTTATGATGGACAAAAGTTTCGGAGGCAGTGTGTAAACGGGATTGACACAACATGAGGTCGTATTTATTTTTCAACGTGCGAAAATTTCGGATGGAAATGTTGGACTCTGTGTGTAGAGAGAGACCTTTATTTTTGCCTGTTTACCTGTGTTTTGATTATTGCTTTTGTGTTTTTGGATTGCCCTATCGTCTAGCCTTTTGGACTCTGTTTGGACTATTGCTCATGTACTCCGATTACCCCTATTGTCAAGCCCTTTGGACATTGTTTGCCGATTAACAACCAATGAATACTCTTTTGTCTTGCCCTCAATTTATCGGTTTACTGATGTTTGACCCTGCCTATGTTGGGTCTACATTCTATGACTACGTTTCTGAATAAATCTTGCACATGGATCCGTACCAGGGCTGGACTGGTAATCTGGCATACCGGGCATTTACGCATACGCGGGTTACATGTTCTTCTTTATATATATATATATCGAACAGGGGCCGCCTGGACCAAAAAAATGCCAGGGCCGATTTTTTGTCCCAGTCCAGCCCTGATCCGTACACCTCACATCTCGTCGGCTCCGTTACAGTAGCAGGCTTAAAATGTCTACAGTAAATAATTCCAGCGAAGAGGTTTGTTTACAAATTTGAGTCCTTCTACTGTTTCTAAGTTATGTAAATTAGTGTTTTGGTATAAGGCAGAATGAATGAACATTTTCCAAATACACGTTATACATCTTAACGTGAATAATTCACCCGTACATGTTTTTTTACCTCATAATTCCTAATCAAAATAATTAAGTCATAACTCAATGTTCTCTCCAATAATTTTGGTTGCACCGTTTCTTACAATTGAGTGTAAGCTTGCATTCCGATCTGCCTCAATTCAATCGACCACAGATGGATGGAAATAAGTCCCTAGCCTAGATTTATTTTTACAGTTTCACTCGTATGTAATGTGTAATACTCATCACAATATGGAGGAAAAGAGTAATTTAATTGGGATTTTAATGTACCGTTTTTGTACAAACAATTTACGACTGTGAATTAATTTATACATTTTTATTTAATTAATATATTTTTTTCCCCACAATATTTATATAGGATCATCAGTGTGGTTAGCTGCTTTTTGTCTGTAGTTTGTAATGTAGCAAATTACTTTTTTCTAAATAGTAGGTAAACTGTAGTTTTACTAATGATTACCTTGTAGCTTGGCAAGCTACACTTTAAAAAAATAGTATACCAAATTGCAAAATTAATGCCAATAAACTGACCTACTACACAAGTTGCTGTGAAAATTGTGTGCTATTTTTAAGTTGATTCTATGCTAAAACAATGGAAGCTTATTTCCACCATGGAATAAAAAAGGTAATTATGACTTTTCGTCTCAAAATTACAGTTCATAGGCCAGATTTACAAACAGCTTGCGCCAGCGCAAACTGTCTTTGGCATTAAATAGTACTGTCAGGATTTACTAAATATGCGCAGTGAAGAATTACTGTTGAAAAGGCGTGGACACAGTAAATTTTGCGCCTGACCTCATTGAATATGCATTTCTAGGAGTTTAACTTTCAAAATATATGGGAGGAGAGTATTAAAATGAATCACGCAACGTGATTTACTAATGTTTGCGCTCATGAAATTACTGGTACTTGTGCCATTATTTAACACCCCAAAAAAGCATGTGTTAAACTATTTTGCGCCTGTGTTGTAAGTAGATCACCCGCACCGCACACTTTGCATCGTCTCTGCTTATTTGCGACCACCTTAATTTCACAATTAATCGATATGGACAGTGCTCAGCATAAATGAGTACAGAGTAACATTATAAATGAATGTTGACAAGACTAAGTTTTATATAACGTTTAACTTATAACATGAAAGTAAGGTTAATAATATAACGTCAGTTTTACTCAAATTAGGGTGATGCTACCCCACTGAAAGTCTCTGGAGCAAAGCTACATTTTAGACTACATGTCTAATTTAACAAAATTACTGGTACTTGTGCCATTATTTAAAAACACAAACCCAAAAAATCAGCAGTGGCATGTGTTAAACATTTGTATTTTGCGCCTGTGATTGTAAGTAGATCACCCGCTCTATTACATCACGCACACTTTGCATCGGCCGTTAAACAAAAGAGACGTTCTTACTGCTTATTAATGCGACCATTTCCCTTAATTTCACAATTAATCGATATGTAAATAAGATTAGCATGACAAGACTAAGAAGCGTCTGTGATCTTTAATTTGCAAATTAGGGTGACGTTGTCAGCTAAATCACCAGCAGGTGAGAAATATCCGCTGTTTTGTTACTTAAAGAATTGCACTCTCGCACTAATTTGCTTTAATTATCCCTGTAGCTGTTTGCCCTCACAGAGACGTCCAGGTTGTCCACGAAGTTATATAGGGTTGAAGAAAATCGACATTTTCACTGCAGTTTCTAAAGAAGTAGAAAGCCAAACTGTGCAGAAACAGAGGAAACTTTCGAAAGAATATAAATGCCAACCTAGATAGCACATGCAAATAAACTGTGTATCAGAAAATGCACTTCATTTTCCCACAGTCTGTCTTGTCTATCTTTCTGTTCATGACATCAAACCTCAACAAGATGAACACCTATGGGGAATTCTGAAGAGACAGTTGAGCATCACTCTCCATCCAGGACATTCGCACGCACGTTCATTCCATGCACGCACACACGCACACACACACACACAAAAACCGTCTCTGGGACAAACTCTCTCCCTATCATGACCTCTAGAGATTGCACTTCTAGTGAAAACCAAGTTCATGCCCATCTTTTAAGCTTTTATCTCCGTATTAAACAACTCCAATTTATCTTAATCAGGACTCAGATAAAAGTGTTATGATTTGGATGTGGCGTTTGATAGCTTATTAGTCACAATATTATTTAATTTTGACAAATGGCTTTTGATTAAAACTTTGATTATCTATTTCACACTTGTTTGACACATTAATTCACACTCCTTTCAAAGTAGGTAGCTGCATTTTATTTATAGCTGTGGACTGTGTGCGTTTTTTTGCTCTACATAGTTTTAAAATCTGTGTTTGTAATTATCACCAGGTAACACTTTACAATAAGGTTGTATTCATTAATGTTAGTTCATGCATTAGTTAACATCAACTAACAATGAACTATGCCTGTAAATAGCTTTATTTAACAAACTTTATTTAGTTATACTACACAAAGTATAGATCTATACACATACGTTTATGTAGCAGCTAACACACACACACAATGGATAAACAATACTAACTCCCCATTTGGGCACTGATTTGGGCTATTGGTAAACATGGAAACCATCTAAACAACAACTGATAATGTTTCTCATGTTTGTATACTGTTTATTAACATGACTTACCACTAACAAAGTATTTACTAAGAGAATTTGTGAACCTTATTGTAAAGTGTACACTAGTTCAACATTCAATCTCGTACTGACAAACATGACCTTAGAGCAGTGATACTAAAATCTGGCTCGCAAGATCCACTTTCCTGCAGAGTTTAGCCCTAACCCTAATCAAACACACTTGAGCATGCTTATCAATGTCTTCAGGATCATTAGAAAATCACAGGTAGGTGAGTTTAATCAGGGTTGGAGCTAAACTCTGCAGGAAAGTGGATCTCGCGAGCAAGATTTGAGTATCACTCCCTTAGAGTAAAGAAATGGTGGACGACGTGCAGAAAAAATGGCGATAATAATATTTGGATATCTTTTATTTACCAAAAGTTTGTGGGGTTAAACAAGAAAAAAAAAATTATGAGTAAGTAGTGTAGACTGTTTGAACATGAACTTTATATGTTACAGCGTCAGTGCTAGCTGGAGGTGAGTAATGGTTCCGTCTTCCCTCATCTTGTTTCGTGATTGGTGATTACCAATTACCAACCTATTTGTTCAGTTTAACCATATGCTTGCTCACTTCAACGTAAGGAGAAACACCTCCTCCTTCTCTAAGTTTTTTTATTTATTTAATTAATTGATTATACTGTATAATATAAATGTATTTAATGTATACCACAATTATGTAATAATATAATATGTAATAAAGTTGCAGAAAATTGAAGTGATGCATGAATGGCTTTCACTCATTTAAGGTCCAGTAATTTCAATAATGACTGCTTTGTTATTAACCCACAAATGTTAGCTAAACGTTAATGTTGAACTAGTGTACACTTTACAATAAGGTTCACAAATTCCCTTAGTAAATACTTTGTTAATGGTAAGTCATGTTAATAAACAGTATAGAAATGTTAGTTAAACGTTAGTTAATTATATACAAATGGTGAAGAGGACGAGGAGCTCTGTTGGACTCAAATCGCATACCTATCAGCCAATCAGATTTCGAGAACCAGAAAGAACGGTTGTGTGTATATATATATATATATATATTGTCAGTCATGTGTCGTGTGTGTCATGTGTTTTCCTCATGTGTCTTTATTTGGTTTGTTTTCTGTCCTTGTTTAGTGTGATTATTAGTTACATTTACATTTAGTCATTTAGCAGACGCTTTTATCCAAAGCGACTTACAATTGGGGAGTACATAAAGCGATTAATCTTGAAGAGGCAAACATACAGAGGAAGTGCCAATAACACCAAGTCTCAGGCATTGTTCAAATAAGTACAAGCTAGCAAGGGAAGGAGAGAAAGATAAAGAGAAAGATGAAGATTTTGAAAAAGTGAAATAATTTTTTTTTTTTTTTTTTTATGATGATGAAGTCAAGTAGAGTTGAAAGAGATGAGTTTTCAGTTGTTGCTTGAAAATTGACAGGGATGCAGCATTCCGGATGGGGGTGGGAAGATCATTCCACCACCAGGAATGGTGAAAGAGAATGTTCTGGAGAGTGATTTTGAGCCTCTTTGTGATGGTACCAACGCAGCGTCGCTCACTAGTAGATCTCAGACTTCTGGAAGGGATGTAAATTCGTAATAGTGAGTGGAAGTAGGTGGGTGCTGAGCCTGTGGTTGTTCTATATGCAAGCATCAGTGTCTTGAACTGGATGCGAGCTGCAACTGGTAGCCAGTGCAAGGAGACAAAGAGAGGTGTAACATGTGCTCTTTTGGGCTCGTTGAAGACCAGTCGTGCTGCTGCATTCTGAATCATTTGTAGAGGTTTGATTGTGTTTGATGGAAGTCCAGCTAGAAGAGCATTGCAGTAGTCCAGTCTAGAAATGACAAGGGCCTGGACAAGAAGTTGTGCAGCATGCTCTGTCAGAAAGGGCCTGATCTTTCTGATGTTGTGTAGTGCAAACCTGCAAGATCGAGCAGTCTTTGCAATGTGCTCAAGTTACTTCCTGTCCAGCTGTGTTTTATTATGTTCATGATTAACATGGGTATTTAAGTTGCTGTCTTTTTAGTTAGTGTTGTCTGGTCTACTCATTTCTCCTGGTGTTCCTGTCTGTGTCTATCTTGCCTTGTCTTGCCCTGCCTTGTTTATTTAAAAAAACTGTATATTTGAGTTTACTCCTTGTCTCGTAAGAATTTCACTCACCAAGGCACTTGTGCTGTGGTGATGTGACAATAAAAGTGATTTGATTTGTCTCCTTCCCATCGTGTGCACTGTGACACACACGCACACACACATATATATATATACAGTACAGTATGAGCAATATCACATGTATATCGCACGGCTGTGATTCTACAGTAGGTAATCACAGCCATATCACACGACTACGAGTTTGACGGCACGAGTGTGTAAATAAATTAGAAACAACAACGAAGTGCAGAACTACTTCCTTCCGCCACAGATTTAAATCTAAAGTTGAAAGTTTAACATCTGAACCCAAGCCGCCATTATTAATTCCAAAACGTCACTTTAGAAATAGTAACGAAGGAACGTTGAGTTGCTTCATTGAAAATATATTGTATATTTTTCAAGGTAAAAGTCTTTACTGCAGCACTGACTCATAAAAACAGTTGCCGCGTCCCAATTCGCCTACTTATACTATGCCCTAAAAGTATGTACTCTTTTTGTGAAGAAAAAGTACATACTTTTGAGTATGTAAAAGAATAGTAGGCACGCTACTTCGTCATAGCTGTGTTTTTAATGGACGCTCTGTTGCTTAGTTACGTGCATCTTGTAACTGTTTAAACTGCCCTGTCAATCATATTATCACAGTTAACATAATCCACATTTCGTTTAATTTGATTTCCTACCGTATTGGAGAGAAATGAAGAGGCACATCGCTGGTCTTTCATGCTGAGAACTCTGCTCACGTGTTTGCATAATGATGCATTTAAAAGTTAATGACCAAACGTATCATTATAAAAGTTCACAGTGTTGCTGAAGATTAAATATAATGTGAATAACATTAAATTATTATTTTTTAATCAGGTTAGACATTGATTATTTATCACTCAAATCCCTTTCTATACCTGTCTGTTGGTCGCGCATATCTGCCATGTTTGTAGTTTTAAAAAAGCATGCAAAGTATGCGTGTTTGTAGTTCTAAACAAATCCTCATCCACCGCGCAATGTGTTGTGGGCAATGTTAGCCATTAGAGTGTGCATCGATCTGCACTTCGAATTCTAACCGGAAGTAGTAGACCATGCAGGAATCTTTGGCATACTTTTTTAAACATACTATGATTTTGGACATACTAATTCTATTTTCAAATACTATTTAGGATGGATAGTATGCGAATTGGGACACAGCATGTCTCTTGTTGCCATCTAATGGCGGAACAATGTAACTAAAATCACAATCACTAACACGCCTCTGGTACTAAACACTATTATTAAATACTATTATTATTATATAAAATATAATTTATTGAATAATCATATTTACTGTAACAAACAACAACAACAACAGCCATCATAAAAGTTGCTAGGCAATTCAGCCAACCGTAAAAAGACAACACGATATACAGCATTGAATAAACATGATAATTTTTTGCCAAAACTATTTGCTCTAAACATAATAGTTTAATGAGACCAAAAGACTGGCCGTTAGATTTACCCAACACAAATTATATCTTGTGTTTAACCACTGTGTTTAACCGTAAATTCCAGAATATCTGGAATTTCTCTCTGTGGGTGTAATGAGCTCTGAACGGCCGCTTAACCGATGGGTCTCCCATCTCCCAAAACGTTGAAACAAATTTTGAAATAGACCTTATCTTTATTAACAATGCATATTTGAAGTCCAAGCATAAACATTCTTGCCTAAAAAACTCGTAAAATTTCATTCCGTGACACAAACATGTATTATTTTTTAAATTATAGTGGATTTCACCGTGCGCCATGACACTTGCTGTGAGAAATATGGCAACTTCGGCAAGCGGAGTGATAAAAACGGTGAAGAGGACAAGGAGCTCTGTTGGACTCCAATATTGCATGCCTATCAGCCAATCAGATTCGAGAACCAGAAGGAACTGTTGTATAATGTATAATCTTATGTACAATATAAAATGTCTGGTTGCATTTTAAGCCTGGCCTATATTAATGTATATACATACACTGTTATGATGCTTGCTCTGAAAAGCATATCTAATACCTGTACATTATATTCAAATTTTATATAATATATCTGAATTAATATTTTAGCTGAACTTAAGGTGCTTGGATTGAAGTAACATTTTTTTAACACATTTTCAATTTTTCACAAAGAAACAAACAAACTAATAGGATGGTTGGATTTATATCATCCAAATCTTACAGCACAACTTCCAAAAAGCACATACTGTATGAATCCTGTATATGGAGGCAAATCCATTAATGCAAATTCAAAAAGCTGTTAGCATCTTGATGAATGATACTCAGATCTGCCTGTCATGATGATGATAATTGAAATGTCAGTCTCATAATGAATCTCTTGAGATGATAAATTATGTTGGGTCATTAATGTGTTTGTGTATCAGGCCTTTACAGTTCCCCAAATGGATAGGCATTTTAAGTGGTCTAAATGACCCTTGAACTTTCCCTTTTTGCATCTATTGTGTCTGACTTGATACAGCTTAGTATCCCATAGCCAGACTAATATCAGCATAATGTCTGGTCCAATTTTGCAGACCATTCTGCCCAAGAATGTGTTTTTACATGTTATTTTAGTGGCTGGAAATAGTTCAATAACAGATATGATTCTAACTATCTTTCAGAGATCCAATACCACTAACTCAGTAAACTGTATGGTTTGTGAAAAGGATGGTAGGAGTGTTTAGGAAACATACAGATACCTCATATACAGTATGTATATCTAGGTAACATTTTTATTTACATCATGCCTGAAGGTTTATTTATTCTCTGCATATATACTGAAGAAATAGTGCATCTCCAAGGTAACATAGGCAGAGATTATTAAGGTTGCTATGGCAGACATGCAGAGCTGATAGAACCACCTTACAATATATAACAGGCTTTAGTAAACCTGCATTTGAGAATCAGTTTGAAAATGTTATATTTTTATTTGGATGTTGACCAATGAGCAACAAATATAATCCAGTGCCTAATATGGCTTTCTAATGCCACATACCTACGAACCAAATCATATTTTTTCTCTAGATAAATGTAGTTGAATTATCATAGGCTTTACTGAGATACTCATCCCTATCAGTGTGTTTTCAAGGCACAGTACAATAACAAACTGTCAGGTTGATTTATGATAAATCTACTCACAAAAAAAGCTTTGCTGTGTGAAATTATGGGGTGCTGTGATTATTTTGGATGTGTTCCATGCTCCACTGCAAATTACATCTGCAAACAATCTGAAGCATAACAGCTAAATTATGAAATCAGTGAGTGTTAACATTAATAAGGTGGTGCACTGATATATATTTATATCTGTTTTACAGTACACCAGGGTCAGAAATTAACTTTTACATTAAGAGGCAATATTTTCTCCCTTGAGCTGATTTCCAGTGGCACTTGTTTCCTTGTGTGTGTGTGGGTCATTTTCATGCTGCCAAAACAGCTCTGATGCATTAAGGCATGGACTCCACAAGACCTCTAATTGTGTACTGTGGTATCTGGCACGAAGGCATTAGCACAGGGGTGGGGAATGTTGATCATGGAGGGCCACTCTCCTGCAGAGTTTAGCTCCAACCCTGAAAAAACCTGGAAAACAAAAATCTGGTGATTGCACCAGACAGACTAGCGTTCGATCCCCATTTGCATCAAAATAGGCACCTCAGCAGTGCCACAAACTGATCACCTCCATGCCACACCGAATTGAGACAGTAATTAAAGTAAAAGGAGCCCCTACCAAGCATTGAGTAAATACACAGTAATTTAACATACTTTCCGGAAGGCCAAAAATTCACTAAAAACGTGAAATATTCTAATTTGTTGAGATAGTGAATTGGTGGGTTTTTGTATATATATGAAATTATGATAAAAAGTATACTTTATCTTTAATAATTTATACAGTGAAAGAATAAGACAAGCTGCGCAAGACTATAGCTCAAGCTGTGAGGTTTATCTGAATACCAGTGCATGTACAGCTAGCTAATGAAAGCTCTGTAAACTGGGTCTGTATAATAAGTGTTATATTGTGTATGGGTTGCGTGGAGAATCTTTGATGCGAGTGACGGAAGGCTGTAAGGAAAGCGAGTTTGCGGAAAGCCCTTATATGGAAATGGTCTGGGCGTGTTTTATGCAAATGGTTAGCTTTGTTCACATGTCCGCTCATTTAGAACACTAGATTCACTAACAGTAAGTAAGAAATAATAACAAATTCATATGCACATGCTTATGTGTGTGAATTAAGCGGAAAGTGTTTGTGAGAACTTTTGAATGTGCAATAATCTAACTATTATTAGTGAATGAGACCCACAGTATGAAAGTGTGTTTTGCCATTAAAATTGTTTTAAATGTATTAAATGTTGATATGAAGATGTGAAATGAGCAGCTGGGATAAACTCCGCCTTTTTTCATTCCCACTCCTCAAGCCCGTGTTGGCCCGCTTTGGACAAAGGTATTCGACGGGCCAAAAATTCCTGGCTGTTGGCTGTGCCCGAAGAGGCACGATCAAGCCCCAGAAGTGACAGTGGAAAAACGGCTGGCCCTGGCACGCACTAGCACGCTTGCTTTTGGCCCAACAGTGGAAATGCGGCTAATGAGTTTTGGGTGTTCATGACCCTGATTACAGTTCACAGGTTGTCCTTCCTTGCACCACGTTTGACAGGTACTAACCACTGCATATGGGGAACATCCCAAAATACATGCCATTAGATGCTCTGACCCAGTTGTAAAGCATCATTATTTGGCCCTTGTCAAAGATCTCTTTATTTCACCCATTCTTCCCACTTCCAACACATAAAATTCAAGAACGGACTATTTACTTGCTGCTTAATACATTCCACCCCTTGACAGGTGCAGTTGTAATGATATTATCAGTTATTTATTACACCTGTCAGTGGTTTTAATGTTATGTCAGATCAGTATATAGAAAACCTGGAATTCTCCTGTGCTGCACGTATGTTAACTGTTGGACCTATCGAGAGTGTTTTAAGTGACTTTTCTAAACATTTACAAATCTACTGTAAATATGCTCATAGTTAACACCCAAATGTATTAGCTTCACAAAAATATCGAGTAATACATATACATTTTATCTTTTTTTTCTCACATTTTCCATCGACTCCCTAAATAAACCCTAAATAGCTAAATTTTGAGATATGAGATAAAACAACTAAGGGATAAGTGAGGAGACAGAGTAATCTATCACATTAAGTTCCTCGGGCTAACTGTTTCTGCAAATAACACAAGACAAGATGTAAATGAGTAAAACATGTGCAAAGAGGGATGACGGTGAGCAGACAAAGTCTGAAAGGTGCTAATGATAAGATACATTCAGAATATTCACATAACCACCCACACACAGCTGTGCAGATATCACACATGCACGCACGATTTATTTCAAATCATTTTAGAGATTTTAAATGGTGACATCTGTCCTGTTATGTGTTATTCTGTTTCCTTCCCACTGGAAAGTTTGAGTCTAACTTCACCTGCACTTTATGTACAAATCTGTCCCTGGAAGTTAAGTAAACAGGACAAAACCTTGCTTGGGGAATTTGAAAACAGTTCAAATGAGTCAAAATGAGTCATGTATTATTTTAATTCTAGAATCTCTAAATATCTACAGGCTTTATCTAATATCTATAATAATTAAATTTGCATAATATATATATATATATATATAACATTTAAAATAAAAAAGTGTTTATCTAGAAGGCTAATCTGTGTGCATATATATGTGTGCATAGTGTTTGTTGCATGTGTGTGGTTGTGCCAAGAATTGCATGCCAAGACTTAACCAACATGCAATTCTTCTATTTGTTTCATAATCTTTCTCCCATCTCACCTTTCTTTTGCCCTCAATGATGGATAAGGGTGTTGTGATGGAGGGCCACTTGTTTCTAGGTGGTGGAGGCTTCTCACAGTTCCACAGCACTACAATCTGAAACCACATTAAAACACATTAGCTGCACTGCACATTTCCATACACATGCAAAACATGAGTATTCAATGTTAGATTGCAACCAGTTTTGTAGTGTAGGTGTGATTACAGCCACATGCAAAAAAGTAATCAACATTCTCAACAAATTCCATTCTCATGTATTAGTCCTGAAAATAGGTGTGAGAGCCACTAGAATAATTTACCACACACTAGAAATTATCAAGAGACTTCTCATTTTTAGTAACTGTGTTAATTAAGGGCATTTGCAGACACCGTCTAATGTCAGCTCTTGTGAAAAAAGTATGGTTAACTGTATTTAATGTGGACTTCAAATCTTTAAAAAAAACTGCACGTGTGTCATACATTGCAATATGTTTTCATTTAAATGTAAATGACATGCACTTAAGTGTTCAAAAATATTACATTCATTTTATACAAGGTAGGAAAGCTACATGATCTGAATTTTATTCAATTTAGTAATTATCTAATATAAACTGAACTGATGCAATGTCAGCTGACAATAAGTTGTTTAAAGTATATAAACTGTATGCAAAGAAGCAGTGACCCATTAAAAACAGATAGTGAAGCTAACATGATCTGTCACTTGTCAGACACAGCGGCCAGATTGAGTGTATGCTAGTTTTGCACAGCCGTTTGACTAGTTTTACATGATTTGTTGCTGCCCACATACAGGGACATAATAAAAAATGATGTGTGGAAAACCATGTCAAAATTTGTCGGCATTCTAAACGAGTTTGATTCATGCATTGATAATAATTCATCTTGTTCAGGATTGATAAATGAATTATTGATAATAATTCATCTTGTTCAGGATACACTGACGTGATTTTCATGTTATTTTACTGTATCCTTTTTTAATAATTGCATACCAGTCATGACAAATGCTGTTTACGTCACTGTATACACATTTTAAAAATTCATAAAAAGATCAAATCAAATTGATTTCTGCAAACTCCACCAGATTCTTGTTCTGCATCTCCCCATGTACCACTGATATGATTTTCATGTTGTTTTACTATATCATTTTTTTATAATTGCATACCAAAGTCAAGACAAATGCCGTTTACCTCACTTTATACATATATTTAAAAAATTCATAAAAAGATAAAATCAAATAGTTTTCTGCAAACTCCACCAGGTTCTTTTTCTGTATCTCCCCAAGTACCACTGAGGTGGTTTTTATGTTGTTTTACTGTATCATTTTTTAATAATTACATACCAAAATCATGACAAATGCTATTTACATTGCTATATAGACATTTAAAAAATCGTAAAAAGATAAAATATATTTTTCTTTCTGCAAACTCCACCAGATTCTTGTTCTGCATCTCCCCAAATACCACTGAGGGGATTTTCATGTTGTTTTACTGTATAATGTTTTTAATAATGTATAATGTAAAATGACATACCAAAATCATGACAAATGCTGTTTATGTCACTGTATACACATATTTTTTAAAATTCATAAAAAGATCAAATCAAATCTAACCTACACTTGAACTTGTCTTAGGCACCAAGAGGGGCCCAGAGGGACCAAGTATTGTACAGGGAAGCCCTGCAGAAGGTAATAGTGTCAAACTCACAGAGGTCGACCCTGCTTTGAGTAATCGTCCCAAATAAGTCTGCTCTATTGAGGGCCAAGAGTCTATAAGAAGAATTGCGCCACACTGGTTTGTCATATGACAAGAGTGAGTTATGCAGAAAGGACCCTGGCCTGTAAGGCCGGAACTTCCAGATTATAAAACCTGGCAAATGTGGACGGCAAGGCCCAGCCGGCTGCCGCACATATCTCTGCAATGGACACACCGCTAGACCACGCCCAGGACGAGGTGATGCCTCTAGTCGAGTGGGCTCTTGCTCCCATGGGGCATTTTTGGTCCAAAGAAGAGTATACTAGCGTAATAGCGTCAATTATCCATCTGGATAGTCTCTGCTTTGTGACCGGAGACCCTTTGGTGTGGCCGCCAAAGCATACACAGGGCTGTTCCGACTGCCTAAAAGGGGCGGAACGCTCTATATAAATTTTCAACGCCCTGACAGGGCAGAGCGGATTCAACCCCTGGTCTTGCTCTGAAGGAGGAAGTACCGACAGAGTTATCACCTGCGCTCTGAACGCTCTGAGTCGAGAGCACTTTAGGTATGTAGCCATGCATTGGTTTCAGGACAATTTTAGAATCGTTAGTGCCAAATTCGAGGCAAGAGGGGCTGACTGATAGTGCCTGCAGATCTCCCATACGTTTTACTGATGCTAGTGCTAGTAGCAGAGCGGTCTTTAGCGTCAGGGGATGAAGGTCAACAGACTGTAGCAGCTCAATCACCTACTCAATGTCATATTGTTCCAAACCTATGATTTTATATATTTGGTACCCTGTTATTGTTAGAAAAAACAAAAACAAAAAACAAAACAAACAAACATTGAACTAAAAGTTGACTGAAATAAATAACAAATTAATTAATTCCATTTATTTTCACTTGATGTACTAAAGTAATTAAAACTAAATAAATAAAAATGAATAAAATAGTCATATTTCAAATAAAATTGAAACTAAAATTAAAACAAAAAAAAGAACAAAGTAATGCAAAATATTAACAAAAACTATAAAAGTGAATCAGTGATTCTAATGTAACACTGCTTTGGTGGCGCATTAAAAGGAGAAGCTTAGCAACATTTCAAGCCTCTCATTAACATACAATGAAAGTGAATGGGCACCAAGAGACTGTCAACTTCAAATGACAAAAGGTACTATAAAATTGATTTGTTATTGACTGATGTCTTGTAATTCTCTTAATGCACCAAATTGTGAATATGTGCATATTCAAATTGGGTAAATGGGATTTGAGAGCTACACTGATGATTTTCAGCAAAAAAAAAATACTTTGGCCTTTTCCTCACCAAAAGGTGTACAATGACTCAAAATATTATTTACATTTAGTCATTTAGCAGACGCTTTTATTCAAAGTGACTTACAAATGATGACAACAGAAGCATTAATATTATAATATTATTATTAGTTATTATTATATAATACTATCATGAATATTGTGTAATATTATGACAAATATTATGACAATTAATTGAGTGATTTATTTATTTACTTAATGAATTTTCCTTCAAAAGCACCCTAGTGAACATGTTTTAAAGAAGAAAAAAGTCACAGGTTTGAAACGATTTGAAAATGAGTAAATGAAGACATAATTTATTTTCTTCCTTTCCTTTTTTTGTGAGTTATTCTTATTTTAACCAGTGATACATCTCATTTGTGTTTTAATATAGCCAATTGTGCAGGCCGCTGATAAAGAACTCTAACCAACAATGCGACCTCCAGCAAACAATCGTTGGCAGTGTGAATGGCCATTAACCTGATGCATTTACATACATTTACATTTATTCATTTAGCAGACACTTTTATTCAAAGCGACTTACAATTGGGGAATACATCAACGATTCATCTTAAAGAGGCAAATAGACACAGGAAGTGCTCGTAATATCAAGTTTCAGGCATTGTTCAAATAAATACAAGCTAGACAATGCGATTTTTAAACAATTCTAAGCTTTTGTATAGAAAACAGGCTGAGTAGGTTGACGTGATGTACACTTGCAGAATAGATCATTATGGAAGTGTTTCATATGCTGTCATTGTGTCAATGGTCATTGTGTCATATGCTCTCATATTCTCACCTGTGCACAGAACTTGGACTTGGCGACCGCATGGATCAGTTTGAATATGGGCTGCTGTTGGGACTGTAGATGTGTGACCACTTGAAGGACGGCTGTAAACTCCTGAGACGGACTCTTACCTGCAGAAATCACAAACGTGGATAGCAGAAATTACTTTAGTGCTTTTGGACAGTCTGTATTTGAATTTCTTTTCTTAAATCATAAAGCACATAAAAATTCAGTTTTCGCACACTGCGAACGGCAGATTAGCCTTTATGAAATCAGTCTTCAGCGGCATCAGCCTCCGGTGTGTAACATCTCTCTGCATTTGTATCAGTTTGCTTAAGTTTGCTTTATGGCAGTCATTCAAAGGGAGCACCTGTTTATCTTTGTTCCTCCACAGGGATTCGCTTCATTTATCTACGTTTGCGAGTGCGACTCCAGAAAGCCGACAGCTACATTAAGTCTCTATTACATCACAATAAAGGTTACTACAAAGAACAAAAGAAAACAAGAGAGGAAAAAACTAGTAAAATGAATTGATCAAAGCTGTGAAACTTTTCTGGTTAGGCCGTAAAACAAAAGAGACATTCTTACTATATCACAGTGACAGTAATTACACTTAGCCAGAATATCTATTATCCCTATTTCCTCTCTGCAGGGATTCAGACTCAACAAAACAAGAACACGCTAACACATACACACACTCTGTGAAACACGTGAACAAACAAGGCCACACACTCAGACCACACAGAAAAAAACACACACAAATATACAGAACTGCAAACAAGCAAATCCACATGCACTTTTGGTTTGATTTTAAAACATATTATTTGAAAGTAATGTTAATGGTCCATTCACTAATTGTGGTCACATCTGGAAGTCCAGTCAGTCATAAGAGGTAATTTGGTTCACAGTTGAAACACACACACACACACACACACACACACACACACACACACACCAGGGCCGGCTACAGGGATGGGCAGGGGTGGGCTAAGCCCACCCAAATGACTTTCTTGCCCACCCAATCAAAATTAGACAAAGATTGCGTTATTTTTTATGCGGTGATTGAAACTGATCTGAAGGGAACTGTATTTTGAGAAGTTTAAGATATAGCTGGAGACTGCCCCAACAATAATAAATTAACACCAGAAAATTGCAGCATTTTTCTTTTATTAGCTGAAATCAAGGTGCGCTGAATTCACGCGGAGCTTCAGTCTATTGCAGAAAAGCTAAGGCTGACAACGAGCGAAAACCGTCAGAAATATCTGCACGCTTTCACGGGAAGTTTATGAGTTACGGGGAGTTTTATAGGCTATATGTATCATTGCCTACCACTGAAATGACTGCAGTCATGCCATTTGCACTTCGGAGAACATGTCTACATGGCGTTGCGTGGTAGTGATAGCCATGAAGTTTCGAAACCTTTGCAAATCTTTTTTTTTTTTTAAGAGTGATCGCTTCTCAAACTGAAACCACAGTCAGTTAATCGATAATAATAGGCAGATTAAAAAACACTTTATAGGCACTTCTTGCTCAATAGTATTGATATATATATATATATTCAGACATAAAAAAAAAATATATATATATATATAAAATCAATTTAGTTTTTTGCAAACTCCACCAGATTCTTGTTCTGCATCTCCCCAAGTACCACTGAGGTGATTTTCATGTTGTTTTATTGTATCATTTCTTAATAACTGCATACCAAAGTCATGACAAATGCTATTTACATTGCTATATAGACATTAAAAAAAATTGATACAAATAATAAATCAAATGTCTTTCTGCAAACTACACCAGATTCTTGTTCTGCATCTCCCCAAGTACCACTGACGTGATTTTCATGTTATTTTACTGTATCCTTTTTTAATAATTGCATACCAAAGTCAAGACAAATGCCATTTACCTCACCATATACATATATTTTAAAAAAAATCATAAAAATATCAAATCAAATTTTCTGCAAACTCCACCAGGTTCTTTTTCTGTATCTCCCCAAGTACCACTGAGGTGGTTTTCGTGTTGTTTTACTGTATCATTTTTTTATAATTACATACCAAAATCATGACAAATGCTATTTACATTGCTATATAGACATTTAAAAAATCGTAAAAAAATAATAAATTTTTTTTTTTCTGCAAACTACACCAGATTCTTGTTCTGCATCTCCTCAAATACCACTGAGGGGATTTTCATGTTGTTTTACTGTATAATGTTTTTAATAACGTATAATGTAAAATGACATACCAAAATCATGACAAATGCTGTTTATGTCACTGTATACACATATTTTTAAAATTCATAAAAAGATCAAATCAAATCAAATCTAACACTTGAACTTGTCTTAGGCACCAAGAGGGGCCCAGAGGGACCAAGTATTGTACAGGGAAGCCCTGCAGAAGGTAATAGTGTCAAACTCATAGAGGTCGACCCGGCTTTGAGTAATCGTCCCAAATAAGTCTGCTCTATTGAGGGCCAAGAGTCTATAAGAAGAAGGCAAGCGCCACACTGGTTTGTCATATGACAAGAGTGAGTTAAGAAGAGTATACTAGCGTAATAGCGTCAATTATCCATCTGGATAGTCTCTGCTTTGTGACCGGAGACCCTTTGGTGTGGCCGCCAAAGCATACACAGGCTGCCTAAACTGCCTAAAAGGGGCGGAACGCTCTATATAAATTTTCAACGCCCTGACAGGGCAGAGCGGATTCAACCCCTGGTCTTGCTCTGAAGGAGGAAGTACCGAGAGAGTTATCACCTGCGCTCTGAACGCTCTGAGTCGAGAGCACTTTAGGTATGTAGCCATGCATTGGTTTCAGGACAATTTTAGAATCGTTAGTGCCAAATTCGAGGCAAGAGGGGCTGACTGATAGTGCCTGCAGATCTCCCATACGTTTTACTGATGCTAGTGCTAGTAGCAGAGCGGTCTTTAGCGTCAGGGGATGAAGGTCAACAGACTGTAGCAGCTCAAAAGGAGGGCTTTTCAGAGCCCTCAACACTGTGGGCAGATGCCATGTCGGGAAGGTGATAGGGCGGGGTGGATTGAGCCTCATAGACCCCTTCAAGAAACGAACAACCAGGTTGTTCATGCCCACTGATTGGCCATCTAAAAGAGCGTGTGAGGCTGCTTTAGCTCCTACATAGACCTTGAGCGTGGAAGGGGAGCGACCCTTTTCCAACAGCTCTTGCAGGAAGGACAATATCAACGATATGTCACAAAAAATTTGGTCTACGCCGCAATTAGTACACCAGGTGGAGAAGACAGATCACTTAAGGGCATAGAGGCATCTCATAGACGGTGCTCTATCCTGAGAAATAGTATTTAGCACACTCTCGGGAAGTTCCGAAGGCTCCCATTGAGAGGCCGAAGATGTAGCACCCATAGTTCGGGGCGGGGGTGCCAAATTGTTCCGTTCGCCTGAGAGAGGGGGTCTTGTCTCAGGGGAATGGGCCACGGGGCTGCAGTGAGCAGCCGAGACAGCTCCGCAAACCAGTTCTGGTTCCTCCAGAGCGGGGCCACTAACAGAACTCTGTGCTTCTGTTCCCTGATTCACTTGATTGCCTGCGGGATCAGGGCAATCAAAGGAAAAGCATAAAGGTCCCTGTCCTTCGAAAAATAAGTTTGGAAATGAGTGTTGTCTTCTGAGGTGAAGAGGTCGACCTCTGGCCTGCTGAAGATTCCCCATATTTCCTGAACCATTTGTGGGTGGAGCGTCCACTCATCTGAGGGGACATTGCTCCGAGATAGCATGTCTGCTCCCAGGTTCAGTTTGCCCAGGGGCACGCCCCGTTCCATCCATTGATGGTTTTCCAAGGGGCCAGTTTTCCATCTGTCTCAGCGGGGAAAGAGCCGCATCCATGCACTCTGTAAAAGTGCATGGAGCCAGGGACAGCCCAAAGGGGAGGGCCGTGTATTGATAAACAACCCCCTCGGAGACGAATCTCAAGAACCGCCTGTGGTGGCGGGCTATCTGGATGTGAAAGTAAGCGTCTTTTAGATGCAGTGAAAAGAACCAGTCCCCTGAGCATAATTGCGAGAGGATCTGCTTTGATGTAATCATCCTTAATGGCCATTTCATAAGGGCGCGATTCAGATGTCTGAGATCGAGAATGGGTCTTAGACCATCATCCTTCTTGGGGACAAGGAAGTAACAGCTGTAGAAGCCTGACTCGCTCTGAGCAAGGGAAACTGTTTCCATGGCTCCTTTCGCCAGCAAACTCATCACTTCGGCGCCCAGGATGTGAGCGTTGCTGCGCTGAACCGATGTGGAGACCACGCCGCCAAATCGCGGGGTCTTCGAGTGAATTGAAGTGTATAACCTCGTTTTATAATCCACAGAACCCAGTTTGACACTTCGGGGATGGCCTACCAGGCCTCGGCCCGTGTGGCGAGGGGTTCAATTGTTTGGAACAGCAGGGCACCTAGCGGGGGCCTGAGGCTCGTGATAAGGGGAAGAGGAAAAGTGCTCTCTTTTTGGATATGTTTGTGTTTTATTTTTCTCGCTATAACAGCGATTGGCTGTGTGGGCGCTATGCGAAAGGACCCAATGTTCACAACAGTATTTTTCATAAACACTCTGTCGTCCGCACCTGGAACTGAACGGGGCACTAGGCAGCATAACAGAGGATTTTTGAGGGGCGGTCCGGATGCAGCGGGATTTAGCCCTTTCCTCTTGCTGTCGGCTGGCTGAAAAGCTGGTGGCGTGGCTTTTGCTGGCTGCTGAGTCGGTGCCATCTTGGGGTGACTAGAAGCAGCTGCAGCGCTTGAGTGCTTTAGACAGGAAGTGTCGCATTGCCTGGGACGACTTCTGTGCGGCTGTGAAGCGCTCAGTGAAGCCCTCTACTGCAGGACCAAGCAGGCAGGTGGGGGAGACCGGGGACCTTATCTGCATCCTTCATCTCCGTCAGGTTCAACCACAGATGGCGCTCGAGCACCACTAAACTGGATCTGCCGTGGGCGGCTTTTGCCTTCCAGCCAATGGCTATGGGCGGGCAAAGATGCACAGCCACTGACTCATCCAGGGGAGGCAAGCTGTTGTATAGTTTTTTTCCACGCCGTCGACTGAAGTGAGGGCAGAGGAAGAAGAGGCACATAGGCGGGTAGGGTGCACGCCAAGATTTGGTAATCTCAACGTGGACCTCTGGGAAGAATGGCGAAGCTCGTTGACGAGGGGCCTGGCGGCGCACCGGCAAAAACCATTCATCCAGGAAGCTACGGGATGGTTCCTCTGGGGGAGACCATTCCAAACCCAGCTCCTCCGCAGCGTTAAACAAGACGTGGAAAAGATCGGCGTCCATGCCTGGGCTGGATGCGCTGGGCTGCGTAGAATGCAAGGGGGCGGGGTCGTGGTATGAGCCCGACAGCTCCTCCGCATCTGAAGCCGCCAATGACAGGCTGTCGTCCATAGGCAGAGAGGTGTCATGTCACTGCAGTAGTGACATTCCATCCCGGTGAGTGCTGTTTCAGCTTGGGCAGCGCCCAATATCTCGGATTTCTCGGGCAATCCAACATGTAGATGGGCTTGTTTCTTCATCTTAACAGATTTAGAGAAATTTAGTATACATCAATTGCTCACCAGTGGCACCTCTGCATTGAATGGGTGCCATCAGAATGAGAGTCCAAACAGGAGTGTGGTGAAGTTGCCACGTTCACTTGCAAATGGTTCTTGAAGTAATGCTAAATGTGTCCATATACGTTCCGATAAAGACACAAACTCATCTATATCCTCCTGGATGGCCCGAGGGTAGGTACAATTTCAAGTTTTTAAGATTCGTCTGAGCTGTGTACAGAACATCATAATGTATGCAAGCCACGACATCTGAAATATTTTCAAATGACTGTTTCAAGGAAGACAGGGACACAGCAAGCCATCGGCGCAGTCCACTGGTCATGTTGGATGATATCTCATTGCCTAATAAACAGCATGTATCACAGGTAGCCGGATTTATAGTGTTGCCCTGGCTGAGTGAATCATGCTGTATATCACGCCACACTGAAGTTCTCTCAAGTTATGGCCACAGACAGGGAATCTAAACTGCACTGTCATCAAAATTATGGAAAGTGAGACTAACAATGCCTGTGACAGCAGAGTATAGACCATCTATCACTCCTGCAACGCAGATTTACTGCTGACATGTGAAGCCCAGGGACAAATCCGCTACAGACCCCTATATGCGCATGCAAACACACAGAGGTCGGGTTTAGGAAGGAATATGGCCGACACATACGTTCACAATCCACTACACACACACACACACACACACACACACACACACACACACACACACACACACACACACACACACACACACACACACACACACACACACACACACACACACACACACACACACACACACACACACACACACACACACACACACACACACACACACACACACACACACACACACATACACATACTCACACACTGCTTGGAGGGGAACCAACATCTATCTGAGTTATGATTTCATTTTCACTGCAACAAAGTTTTACGGTATTGAGCTGAAGGTGGTGAAGAGACGCACACACACACACACACATGCTCACCGAGTGTTGAGTAGTAGAAGGGGAAGAGGGTGAGGTCGCTGGAGAACTCAGGAAGTGCGTAGAGTCCTCCAGGCAAAGAATTCCACATCAACCTGCTTCGAGACATATGTGTCCGTATCCTGTCATGGATAATCTGTGAAAACAACACATACATCAATATTATTTACAGTCACAATTAGCATGGGTGCTGCCATGAACTAATTATGAAACATACTGATTGTGAGTGCTCTCAATGGGCCTCATTTATCAATCTAACGTAGAAACGAGCGCAGATCCGAGCGCACAAATCAACTTACGACAGACACACACACACACACGAAACACACACACACATGCTCACCATTAAAGAGAAATTGTGGTGCCTACATATAAATTAAATATAACGATATAGTAGAAGGGGAAGAGGGTGAGGTCGCTGGAGAACGCATTGGGCTCACAAGGAAGTGTAACATTTGTAGAGTCCTCCAGGCAAAGTAAAATATCACCCTTCACATGCGCAATAAATGTTTCGGCGCTGCTGATTTTACAGTGGACCTTGTGAATTGTGCAGTGTAACTTTACATTTTAGTTTGATTAATGGCTGAAATGTCCGCTATGTTGTGTGTGTGCGTGTGAGGCACCTGCGTGATCACCAATCAGCATGGATAATCTGTGATTTTTATTTTGTTAATCTGTTAATTAAGATAATATATAATATTTTGTTCCTTTTATCACATCACAGAAGCATACGACGATGTGTGATTCTTATTATGCTGCTACAATTAAAGCATGTTTAGGAAAATAATCTAAATGCAAAATGTTGTCATTATACAATTCTCCGAAATTCTCTATGCTGCACGCAAGTTCAGGATGAAGCTCAGATGACGTGTGAGATTTGATCGTAGCCATCACGTCCTGAGTTTTGCATAGAAACGACCGTACGTCGGTCGTACGTTCGTTTCGTAAATGAGGCCCATTGTGTCGAAATTTACTCATTTTTCTTAATGTGCATATTGTTTGTGCTTAAATGAACACATGACATACATTAACCGCACGAGTTGTATCATCTTAGAACTGTACATTTCTCCCATATGGACAATACTTTGAGACAGTCACCTCTGATAAATAGATGTAATGTAGAAACATTTATTTTCTGAAAGCTGCTTTGAAATGGTACCGTGAAAAGCTCTATTCAAATAAATATGAATTGAATTGAATGTTTTAGCTGTGGTTAAACCTTGGAACCAATGACAGCCAGTTTCTTTGAGCGTATAAATGCTGTGCGCAATCACAGGAATTTTAATTCCTATAAACACATAAAAACAAACTAATGAGTGAGGTTTAAACAGTCTGATTAGTGTTTGAAATATGCTAGATTTATATTCTAAACATTTTATTCAAATAAAATCCTTCATATTTATCTTTCAAGAAAAACTAATATATATATATATATATATATATATATATATATATATATAAAATGGTACAAATCTAGTAGTACTTGTAGAAAATAACATTAGCCAAGTATTGTTTATCGTTAGTTCGTGATAGCTAATACATTTACCAATGCAAACAAATGTGACAGTATTGTAAGTAGAAAAAAGTATTCTAAAGTGGAAAATGAATGATGGATTGATGGATTATGGAAGCTTGTTTCCGCCACTGAACAATTGCGACTTTTTACTCAGAATTGCATGATATGAACTTGCAACTCTGATTTTTTTCTCAGAATTGTGAGATATAAAGTCGTAATTCTGAAAAAAATGTCAGAATTGTGAGATATAAACTTGCAATTGTGAGAAAAAAAAGTTACAATTGTAAGATGTAAACCAGAGGTGTAAAGAGTACCTGAAAACGATACTTGAGTAAAAGTACAGATACCTCACAGTAAAAAATACTCCACTACAAGTTACAAGTCACCAATTCCAAAGCAACTTGAGTAAAAGTAATAGAGTATCTGATTTTAACAATACTTAAGTATTTTACTTATACTAAATATAGGCTCAACGATGCATTAGTCAAAGAGACATGCCAGTAAAAACTATAATGTTGTGGAGAAGCTGGAGAAAAGTTAGAGGAAAGGATCTATGTGCAGACATTTTACATTTTACAAGAAAACTAGAACAAACAATAAGCCAAAAACCACAGGGCACAAATAACAGAATGATGGGCAAACAGACAACCATTACATTCAACAACTCACAAAGAACTAAAGAAACACTCCTGTATGTACAGGAGGCTAACAAGCTGAACAAGATAAGATACAAACTGACTACAAACACCACAGGAGACAGGAAGTGACATAAAAGTACACGACAAGGCACAGAAAACGCAACAAAAATAAGAAAGAACTGATTTGTGAGGAGAGCAATCACGCTTATTTTCTAAAACCAAAATAAAACTGAACACCTCAAAATTGCAAAAAACAAACCTCGTCCTCCAACACGGTGATAACATGATCATCGCTGCTCTGTCTGCTGCTTCCTGATGCGCTGATCGGCAGTGTTGCGCTGCTGCCATTGCATTCAAACACACTCCTCCACCTTTGGTTTTACCGGCCTCGGCTGTTCTGTCCATCCGTAAAACAGAAAAGTTATCAGACGGCGTTACAGCAGTGTCCGGGACCGAGGGCGTGAGCCATGTTTCAGTCAAACAAAGGATGTTACAGTCCCTTATGTCCCATTGGAAACTTATCCTGGCTCTAAGATCATCCATATTATTCTCCAAGGATTGGATATTAGCGAGCAGAATACTCGGTAGAGGTGGACTGTGAGCCCTTTCCCTCAATCTGTTGCGGATTCCAGCGTGTTTCCAGCTGTCAGTCCTCTGTCGTGTGTGTCATGTGTCCCCACCTCATGTTTCCTTATTTGGTTTGTTTCCTGTCCTTGTTTAATGTCATTATTAGTTAATTCATGTCCAGCCGTGTTTGTCTAATTATCTATGATTTACCTGTGTATATTAGTTCATGCCTGTTCAGTTTGATGTCGTCTGGTCTACTTGTTATTCCCGGTGTATCCTGTCTGTGAGTCCTGCCTTGTCCTGTCATGTCCTGCCTTGATGTCCTTATTAAATATTATCATTTGAGTTTATATCCTCGTCCGCGTGTTCCTGTTCCTCCCTCGTGTGTGCACTGTGACACCAGCTGTGTTTCTATCGCCTCCTGGGATTATTCAGGTGGCCATTGTTCTTCTCCGTGTTCCGAAGAATCTCCAATGGCCACGTTGGATTCGTGGATAAGGTGTCCTGAAGCAGGTTAGTGTAGCGGTGTCCAATGTCCAAAAGTGTTCTTTTGTCGTAAATAATCAGTGCAGACGTTATGCGTGTAAAAAGAGAAAGTAAAAATATATAAACAAGTAGATAAAAGCACAGAGTCTGGAGGAAGGGTGGAGAAGCTCATAGCCCAAGTTTCTTGAAGTCCAGTCTTAACTTTCCACAGTCTGTGAGGATTTGGGGTGCAATGTCATCTGCTGGTGTTGGTCCATTGTGTTTTTTGAAAACCAACGTCACTGCACCCGTTTACCAAGACATTTTGGAGCACTTCATGCTTCCTTCCAGCTTTGGAACAATCTACCTAACACTGTTCGGGAGGCAGACACACTCTGTCAGTTTAAATCTAGATTAAAGACCCATCTCTTTAACCTGGCGTACACCTAACACACTAATACGCTTCTAATATTCAAATCCGTTAAAGGATTGTTAGGCTGCATTAATTAGGTGAACCGGGAACACTTCCCATAAAACACGATGTAATTGTTACATTGTAAGAAGATTGACATCTACGCTAATATTAGTCTGTTTCTTTCTTATTCCGAGGTCACCGTAGCTACCCGATCCGGTTCGTATTCAGCCCAGATGGTCACTGCAGTCAACAGATTCAGTCTGTATCCAGATCAGATGGTGGATCAGCACCTAGAGACGACCTCTACAGCTCTGAACGTCAGCGGAGACAAGGACACCTAGATGAGCTCCAGAGACAGATCTCCAGTGAGGACCTCGTCACCTAGACAGCCATCAGGAAAAGACCACTGGAACCAGTTGAGCCCTTACACTCTGACTTTGCTGCAGTTGGAAAACAAACTGCTGGTTCGTCTGGCCAGAGGGGAACTGGTCCCCCGACTGAGCCTGGTTTCTCCCAAGGTTTTTTTCTCCGCTCTGTCACCGATGGAGTTTTGGTTCCTTGCCGTTGTCACCTCTGGCTTGCTTGGTTGGGGACACTTAATTTCCAGCGATATCATCGACTTGATTGCACAGATACTATTTAAACTGAACTAAGCTGGACGATGACATCACTGAATTCAATAATGAAATGCCTTTAACTGAAAAATGGGCGTTTAATCTTGTCATTTTACATTAGAGATACACTATTTTCCTATTTTGATATTGTGCAGTTGCTTTGACACAATTTGTATTGCTAAAAGCGCTATATAAATAAAGGTGACTTGACTTGACTTCCTTCTGTTGACCAGCTTTTTAAAGATGCTGATTTCATTTTCCAGCAGGATTTGGCACCTGCCCACACTGCCAAAAGCACCAACAGTTGGTTAAATGACCATGGTGTTGGTGTGCTTGACTGGCCAGCAAACTCACCAGACCTGAACCCCATAGAGAATATACAGGGTATTGTCAAGAGGAAAATGAGAAACAAGAGACCAAAAAATTCAGATGAGCTGAAGGCCACTGTCAAATAAACCTGGGCTTCCATACCACCTCAGCAGTGCCACAAACTGATCACCTCCATGCCACGCAGAATTGAGGCAGTAATTAAAGCAAAAGCAGCCCCTAACAAGTATTGAGTACATATAAAGTAATTGAACATACTTTCCAGAAGGCCAAAAATTCACTAAAACATTTTTTGTATTGGTCTTATGAATTATTCTAATTTGTTGAGCCAAAATCATCACAATTAAAATAATCAAAGACTTCAGTCTGTGTGCATTGAATTTATTTAATACACAAGTTTCACAATTTGAGTTGATTTACTGAAATAAATAAACTTTTCCACGACATTCTAATTTATTGAGATGCACCTGTAGATAGATAGATAGATAGAAACACAAAATATGAAAAACAACTTTAATTTTGCTTATGATTATGCCTAAAATAAATCAACTTAGCAGACCATCTCTATCAGTTTTTGATGGCAATGCATAGACAACATTTACAACAGTATGCACACAGGCCTAATTACTCAAGTTAAACACATTAATCTTGTTTTGTTACAATACTAATTAATCACAATCTGCCTCACCCCCAGCACAACGGGGTGCGAGAGATCTTTAGACCAAAAATAACTTGTAAAACACACACTCACACACACACTCTTTGGTGTCCTGAGTCCTACTCTGCTGGGCTTGATTGGTTCTGTCTCTCCTGAGACTAGAAATGCACAGGCCAATTAGGATCAACTACAGTCCAATTAGAGAACCCTCATGTCAGTATGTTTGTGCATCTCTGTGTCTTTACATGTTTTAATGTGCCATATGTGAAGTGTAGGGATTTTGCCAGATCCTCGCAGCAAGCGAAGCTTCTTGTTGGTCTTGTTCTGTGAAGCAGGGAAATCCACTCAATGTGGCATATGTTCTAGAGGATGTGGAAGTCCATGGAGAGGGCATTTGATCTATGTGTTTAATTAGGTAGCAATTATCCCTGCATGCACTCACACAAACACACCACACATGCATGAGTGTTGAAAGACTCATTACGTAGTTTGTCAACATGGAATGGCATGGACATCACAATGTACAATGTTAGCCAGTCTATGCAGAAAAGTGTAAATATTGTTTTAACAGAGTGTCGCATTTTTATATGCCTAAAGTTTTAGCACTTCCACTTCCACCACCCTGAAGTCAATTAATTTTTTGAAAGGGTTAAAATGAGGTCAGTGGTTAACACAAGGTAAAGAAAATTTCACAGTTTTTTTCCACACTTGTGTATGTTTTTAAAGCCTTTTTTTAAGCCTTTACTTGGCATGAAACAGGCTTTTGCTGCTAAATGGGACTACAGAGGTTAGTTCATGTTGAACGGTAAAACAACTCACTAGTCTGCTTTTACAAATTGAATAAGTTGTTACTGATGTTGACAGTGTCATTAGTTTATAGCCTACAGTACATTTGTTTTTTAACTTCTGCCAGTTATATTTAGGCTTCGTTCTGAGCAAAATGTATAAGAATCCTACATTTTTGTTGGTCACAGAGCTTTAACCCACATCCAGTTTAATATAATATACAAACCCTGTCAAGGGACCCAGGGTGATGGTATCTAGGTTGGCATAATACATTATTATTATCATGTTTGAATTGCAAGGTATCATTGGTCATGTGATCTCAACATGGCACCCTTCTCCCATCCTCTATGTTGAATAAAAGGCTTTTCTAATTAATTGATATAAGTTAAGTCTTAATCACTTTAAACTTTTGTCTGAAGTGCAAATCGATAATTTATTTAGAAGTAGAAGCCCCTTTAATGAGGAAATTTTGTATTTATTTATTTCTGAATAAATGAGTGAGTGTGCAAACTGGAGAAATGCTCTTTTCATTGTATTTCTCTGTATCTTTCTGTCATTCATCTTTGACATGAAAAACTACGGTTCAGTCGGAAGGGGGGCAAATCCAGACACTGGGCTCAAAATTTAACACCGTCATTCTGTTCAAAACGTTCTGAGCGGAACAGAAGTAGGGATTAGGATAGCTCTGGAGAGAGACCAGCCTCAGGGGCCACAAAAACAGCATGGAAAAGTGTCTGTTCAGTGACAGGAAACGTATTGTTTACTCATAGTCCCAGAATGTGTGACGCAGGGTTTTCAATGAGGTTGAATTAAGATGCTTTTTTGCAATGGTTCCTGCAACTGGTGGGTTGCAACAAAAATGAGTCAAAAATCTATTCTTGTCATGGTCAGCAGGAAAAACTAAAAATGCAAATAATAAAATCTGTTATTTTAGTATCTTATTTTAGTATTTGAGATACAGCTTTGATTTGTATTAATATTTTTAATTAGTGTTTTATTTATATATCTTATATTTTCATTTAGTAATCTGGTTGTGTTTAAATACGTCTGAAAATAAAATAAAGAAATGTTGCTCTGGCAACTATCTGAAATAAATTAAATACATTTTTACAAATATTTTATTTCAAGTAATTTTTGTGGTTTTATTTAAATTTTAGTGAACAATAATAACCCTGCATGAAATGCAATATTTTATATACTGGCCGATGCTTTTTAAAAGCAAACTAAGGAAAAAAATATGTATTATTTATTGTTACATTATAAACATTAATAAATAATAAAATTTTACACAATACATTTATTTACAATTGAATCAAGAAAGTGTTATTTATTTAAATAGTTTTTATTTTTGAATTCATATATATATATATATATATATATATATAATATATCACACACACACACACACACACACTCACTGGCCACTTTATTAGGTACACCTCGCTAGTACCGGGTTGGACCCACTTTTGCCTTCAGAACTGCCTTAATTCTTCGTGGCATAGATTCAACAAGGTGCTGGAAACATTCCTCAGAGATTTTGGTCCATATTGACATGATAGCATCACAAGTTTCTGCAGATTTGTCGGCTGCACATCCATGATACGAATCTCCCATTCCACCACATCCCAAATGTGCTCTATTGGATTGAGATCTGGTGACTGTGGAGGCCATTTGAGTAAAATTAACTCATTGTCATGTTCAAGAAACCAGTCTGAGATGATTTGAGCTTTGTGACATGGTGCATTATCCTGCTGGAAGTAGCCATCAGAAGATGGGTACACGGTAGTCATAAAGGGATGGACATGGTCAGCAACAAAACTCAGGTAGACTGTGGCATTTAAACAATGCTTAATTGGTACTAAGGGGCCCAAAGTGTGCCAAGAAAATATCCCCCACACCATTAAACCACCACCAGCCTTAACCGTTGAGACAAGGTAGGATGGATCCGTGCTTTCATGTTCTTTATGCCAAATTCTGACCCTACCATCTGAATGGCGCAGCAGAAATCGGGATTAATCAGACCAGGCAACGTGCTTCCAATCTTCTATTGTCCGATTTTTGCGAGCCTGTGTGAATTGTAGCCTCCGTTTCCTGTTCTTAGCTGACAGGAGCGGCACCCGATGTGGTCTTCTGCTGCTGTAGTCCATCTGCTTCAGGGTTCGACGTGTTGTGCGTTCAGAGATGGTATTCTGCATACCTTGGTTTTAACGAGTGGTTATTTGAGTTACTGTTGCCTTTCTATTATCTCTAACCAGTCTGCACATTCTCCTCTGACATCAACAAGGCATTTTTCATTTTCTCTTTTTTGGACCATTCTCTGTAAACCCTAGAGATGGTTGTGCAAGATAATCCCAGTAGATCAGCAGTTTTTGAAATACTCAGACCAGCCCGTCTGGCACCAACAACCATTCCACGTTCAAAGTCACTTAAATCCCCTTTCTTCCCCATTCTGATGCTCGGTTTGAACTTCAGCAAGTCATCTTCATCTAGATGCCTAAATGCTTTGAGTTGCTGTCACGTGACTGGCTGATTAGCAATTTGTGTTACCAAGCATTTGAACAGGTGTACCTAATAAAGTGGCCATTAAGTGTATATATTAGAGCTGTCAATCGATTTAAAAATTATTGTACATAAAGACACACTGTAAAAAAAAAATATTTCAAAAAGTTGTTTCAATTTAAAATAATCTGTTACCCCGCTGACTTAAACTTTTTAGTTTAGTCAACTTGAAATTTTAAGATACTCAATGTTAATTTAAGGGACAAGTGGAATATTTTAGTTGACTAAACTAAAAATTTTAAGTCAGCGGGCTAACAAATTATTTTAAGATGAAACAAATTTTTTTTTTTACAGTGATTACAGCAGTTAACTACAGCCCCCAAATTCGGCATTCAAGGAGTGCAGATATTTGCCCCAAACACAATTAAATATCTTACTTTTGTGAAACTTTTCTTGTTTTACTCTGGTTAAGTCTGCGTGCTGCTTGATGACACACAATATTTCATAAATTGGCTTCTTATCACTGTAAAAAGTGATAAGTTGACTTAACTTCAAAAAAAAATTTGTAAACACGTTGCCTTAAAATTATTAAGTAATTAATGATAAAAAAGTATAAGTTAAGTGATTTGTCAATTGTCACTTAATTTTTTTTTTCGTTGTCATTTACTTAATAATTCTAAGGCAACGGGTTTCCTCAATTTTTTTAAGTTAAGTCAGCAACACTTTTTACAGTGCAGTATATTTTTTATATTTGTTTAATGTCATCTGTTTATGACTGAAGGCCAGTATCACTGATACCAAATAATACTGATTTCCCTATAAAAATGGTCCCCCTAATATTTAACCATTGACTATAGCCATTCAACATTACATTAGAATTAAGAGCTATCAATTTTAAACATTTATAACACTTTAAAAAATAATAATTTAAGTGAACTTTAAACAATCTTCACATAAACCCATTATAATAAATGTCACATGTCTACCTGTGCCCCTCAGCAGAAATATAAAGAAATTGAATAAAGTTATCAAAGACTAAGTTCTAAACTAAATACAGATGAATACTTGAAGCTATAAACATTATTGATTTCCTATTGATTAGAGTCTCTTCTAATGAACTGACGAGTTGAATCGAGTGTGTTAGATGAGGGAGACCGCGCTGGGCTGCTCCGGGACAGTTTTGTAAACAATTTCAGAGACATGTTCTTAATATACAAATCATATATAACATATTACTTGCATGTAGTGTTTTAAGGCAGCTTTAATCGCCTTTTTGGTAACTTCATGTCTTAACTGATCATGACATTGGATGCTCATAGTTTATTTTGCGCTTTTGAAATGAAATGATAAAGGCTATAGCGCTATGGCAAGCCGTTTTTGGCTTTTATTCATTCTCAGGATATGAATTCTTGATACCAACAATTAAATTTTTACTAGTTAAAATGTTCATTCTTGATATCAGGAATTCGATTTCCACTAGTAACAATTGCAAAAAAAATGTATATCAGCAATTACATTTCTACTAGTAACAATGTTAATTCTTGATATCAACAATTACATTTTCATTAGTTAACATGCTAATTCTTGATATCAGGAACTAAATTTCAAGTAGTAAAACTATATTTCTTGATATCTGTAATTTAATTTTCACTAGTTAAATGTCACCATAGGCTGCCATTCAAATGTAATTGTTGATATCAAGAATGAATTTCTTACTAGTCGAAATTACAATTTCACATATCAGAAATACAATTCTTACTAGTAAAAATGTATATTATTGATATCTACAATCTAAATCTTGATATCAACAATTTAATTCTTGATATCAAAAATTGAATTGTTGATATCAAGAATTAGATTGTTGATATCAATAATACACATTTTTGCTAGTAAGAATTGTATTTCTGCTAAGTGAAATTGGAATTGCAAATAGTAAGAAATCAATTCTTGATATCAACCATTGATTTTGAATGGCAGTGACATTTAACTAGAGAAATACAATTACAGATATCAACAATTTAAATCTTAATATCAACAATTTAATAGTGAAAATCTTATTGTTGATATCAAAAAAAAAATTTTGAATGGTGGAAATGCAATTGCTGATATAAAATATAGCCATTGTTACTAGTATAAATTGATTTCCTGATATCAAGAATTAGCCTTTTAACTAGTAAAAAATTAAGTAGTAAGAATTGTTGATATCAAGAATTCATGTCCTAAAATAAAAACGGTTTGCCATAATAGCGCGCTGGCGCATTTGTGCGTGCAAGTGCAAGTGCACGCGCTATGAGCACAGGACCGTTTCTGTGCTTTTTTGAATCGCACCTGGCGCTTAAGAGAATTGGAAGCGCGTGACATGCATCTGAAACGTCTCCAGTTTGATGTGGTTAGTTTGATGTAGCCCCGCCCCTGCATTAAAGGCGTTAAATAATTTTAACGCGTTAAACTGAAAAAATTAATTGCTTGCGTTAACGCGCTAATTTTGAGAGCACTTATATATATATAGATAGAGAGAGAGAGAGAGAGAGAGAGAGAGACTCCTGGGCCTCAATATCTGGGAACATGAAACAAATACAAATTTAAATTAAATTTGCATGTAATGTTATTTTTTTTCATGGTAATTTTTGTAAATTATGATTACAGACA